>JBBPPS010000182.1:0-12653 GCA_038092175.1 Boletus coffeatus
CACACGTTGACCGCGAAATAGTAACGAACGACATACAATAAGACGTAAAAGACGCCCTCCCTGACAATCAAGGACATATACCGATTGAGATGCCACTGCTTCGTCGCCTTGTACATCGCAGTTGATTCCTGAATGGTCGGAATGAGAGCAAGAACCAGTAACAGGAAATCGAAGAGCGTCGGGTAGATGATCACATATTTCAAGTAAGGCCCCATTACCTTATCCACTGCGATGCAAATCGAGTAATCGAGTACTTGGAAGATTGAAACTGAAGGCAAGGCAACAAGGAGAAAGATATGTTCATAATTTTTTTTTTCCAAATAGATGGACCCATACCTGTGGTATCGGTATATGGATTGACAAAGTCAGCACCGATAACAACTTGAAGAATAAGCTGGATTGTATAACCGAGCAATACGATGCTGAGGATTGTCTTTGACCGATTCCACATAGCATAAACACGCAGAACCATGAATACTGTTGAAGCCGAAATATAACATGAGGTGACAATGTGACTGAGACCCAACAACTTGAACTCACGATCAGAAGTGCAAACGAACACCATAAATGCCAAATTGTACGAATAATCAAGTCCAATACCTATGAAAGAATACATCTCAGTAGAGCATCATACATGATAATGACAAACCGCACTTACACCTACATGATCATGAACCAGAATGTATTATCTGTGGAATTAACACGTACGTCTACCATACCAATTTAAATCCATTATTGTTGACAATTCACCCTTTTCAATGGAAAAGCTGACCTTCAGTGGACCGGGCACGAATGTAGTGGTAACTTGAAATGATGATAATCAACACAGCAACCTCAACTGAATATCTCGAACATTACACAGTGAACTAGACCTTCATTGAAATTGGTCAACTTTTTCTCGATAACACGTGTTGCGGCAGCATAGACTCACAACGCAGCATAGATACCGACATAACGGACCTGTTGCAGTATTGGGTGTGACCGTCTACAGTGCCATGTCGGAAGAGTTGTACCCACTATAACAAACAACGTGGAGAGCCATGTCCATGGCTTGCTCTGCTGTTCTATCAGCGATAAGGTACATTGTTTACACCAATTGTTTCCGAACCCAGATGTATTCGACCTATTCAGCTGTTGAGTCATGAAATGAGATCGGAACAGAGCATGTATGTACCTCTTTTGGAAACGTGAGGACTATGAGCAGAGCAGTTGCAATATTCCCTTTAGTTTGATTCTTCTAGATCGATTGTTAGACTGCTTACTATAATCATAGGCCACAAGGGCAATGCATGAAACTGCATGCCAGCATGTCAGACTCGTAGACTCATCAATAACTTGTGTAACGGAACATACCCGATACTGCATTGTTTAATAGCTGGACTTGGATAACCAATTGTATATCAGATGACGACATGTATGAATACGGTGGTCGACAACCTCTGAAATACAAGGGTGAAAGTGAGAGACGACAAACCTGATCTTCATTTGCTTACCACTTATATCGCGCTATCGAACCGCATTCCGCGGAGATGAATTTCTTCGCTCACAGGCCGAAGCTTGAAGTAGTATCAGAGAATCGAAATTACCACCGCTTTCGGTTCCCCACAGGAATATGGCTGTGCATTGAGTTCATCAGTGATTAGTAAAGAAGGTCTGGTATCTTCTTAATGCCCCCCTCGCCACTGAGGCGCAATGGTGCACTAGTGGTTACTTGTGCTGCTCCGTCACGGTCACCGGGATTCCTGACTTGAAACAGACGAGTTGTCTGAAAACCGTTGGTCTCGGTCAGTAAATAGGAACGACTGAATGTACTAACGTCGCAAGGGGATCAATCTGATCACGGCAGCCAACGAAGGCGATAAGTATATTACCTCCGGGATAACAAACCATACTAGTAGCCAGATGAGGAGAAATTTGGCTTAGGGTTATGGCTGAGCCGTATCGACCAAATGGTACCTTTTTCTTCCGACACTTGATGAGAGCCGGAGAACTGCGGAAGTGTCACAGGCAAAAACGGAAGCTTCCAACGCCAATGCTCTCTACATCCGGGCCGAAGTCGTCACATCAACGTCACAGTGGTAAGTGGGAGCAGCACGCCGTGACTCTATCATCACGATACAAACCCGAAACGCCCAATGCCACTTCACCGCTGAGCGCTGAGCCGTGTGCTTTGAACATGACCACCTTCTCGCATTCCAGACGATCACTTGACCACTGTATATCCCACACACGATCCACTTGCCATTTTGTGTGACTGCCAGGTCAAAATTCCAACTTGGCTTCCTGCCATCCTTGCCATCCTCACTCGCCATTGTTGGATTTTCCTCTCCCTTCCTCCGCTCACGACATGCTCCCAAGAGCTGCGCGCACGTTTGTGAACGTGAGATAAGATCATGGCGCAGATAGCCACGCTCCGACTTTCCGATCGTCCACGGTGGACGAAGATGACGACGACAGTCCCATACTACAACACATCGATTTACCCCCTCTCGCCACATGATGGCCCACATCGTCGTTCGCCCTTCGTTTCGTCCTCCCCATTGTCCTCTCGTTCACCTTCACTCTGCCGTCTGCCTGTCCCGCCCCCACTCGCCGTCGCTCTCCCTCATTCTCGCACCACCTCAACGCGTCAAGGACGGCGTGTGGCGACAGTGCCCTTGCCCCAGTCGTCCACGTCACCTCCTGCGCCGGATCCAAGACGGCGTGCGACGGCTGCCGTATGCTCTCGGCACAACGAGAGTATGCGACGGTCGCCGTAGGTCGTTACCTCCCTCGTTTGCCCTCGTCCTCGCCTTCCCTACAACACCCCCACCTGTACGTCTATACGGACGTACGCGTGTGGGCGCACGCACCACCTCGATTGTTCACCGACCCGCCCGCTCTCGGTGACCATACTCGAGAGAATAGGTCGCACTATATAACACATTGTCATCATCCACAGTTCGGTAGCTCTCCTTTGCATTGTACTCATGCAACACTTACACGAGATGTTCTCGCCTGAATGTCAGGTATGTGCTCGTCACTCAGTTGTCGATGCCGCAGGTGACACAGAAATCTGGGTTAAAGTACGGCCCGAGTTAACTACTCATATGGCAACCCATACTACCTCGCAGAATTTATCCACGGCGGCACAACGCGAGTCGAAAAAGAACGATCCGCCGACTCTAGTGGTAAGATCCCTCAAGTCTCAGGTTCCATCTCGATCGAGAGAGATCGTTTGCAGCAACGGAACCCTGCTATCCTCAACGATCTGGTCCGCATTGCTCAGTACTACCGTGACATATTCCAGATCTAAATGCCTTATGCCTGGCGAAGGACCGCGTTCAATTTGGCTAGTTCCCCGCATGACGCAGGATCAAAACTTGAATAACAAAATAATGATGGGTGCTTGGTCCCCCCTCGTGGGTTCGAAATCGTTCCCATCCTGCATCCTGCATCCCGCATCCCGCATCCCCGACCTGATCCTCACAATCAGAGAGGGGCGCCAGATGGCCCAACAGCTTATCCCACATGCTGGAATGCAACTCTGGACGACGCTCACGAAGCCTCATCCACATAACCAGACATTCACAGCAAATGTATGCGAAGGGACACATCAAATACATAAGTACGAGGCAACCATGGACTAGGCACCGATATGTACATACAGAATGCGCTGATCAAGCGGAACAATACCAGCCAATGAGTTCATCGTCCTCTGCAGCGCCAACGCCGCTCGAGTGTGATCCAGCCGACCACATCCATCCAACATATTCTCGAAAAACTTGCTCGTGATCTTGTTCGTATCTTCGTCGTCCACCGCCCACATAGTCCCAATCACGGATCGGAACCCTGCAAACTGCATCGCTGACGCCAAATGAATTACCTCGTCTGGACCCTCCTTGTATCCAACCGTGGTGTGGCACGCAGATAGGTAAGCAAACTCCGCGTGCTCCAACTCACATCTCATAATGCGTTCGATCGTGAATGGACCATCGTAGAGGGCGAATGCAGATTCAAACGGTCTTTCTTCGTTTGGGACACCATACAAGCAAAGTGAACCCACTCGTTCTTCCTCAGCTCCTCCGAGACTCTAGATACACTCGATTCCGAACCTTCAAGGCGCGTGAATGTGTAACGGAATATACTTGATGCTGCGTTGTTTAATAGTTCGAGTTGTATAGTCGACTGTATATCAGATGATGACATGGATGAATACGGTGGTTGACAACCTCTGAAAGACAAGGGTGACAGTGAGAGACTCGATAAACCTGATCTTCATTTACGATGAATTTCTGTGAAGAATTTTGATGCTCAGTGAAATTGAAACGACCACGGTCCGCTTTCGGTTTCCCACAGTAATTTGGCTGCGCATTCAGAGGTATTCCGCCTTGCCGGCACCGTGTCTGTCTGAGGTCTCGTAGATGCTTTCTTTGCCTTTTTTCGTGCTGGTGTCGGAGCGGGATCGTCGTTGTCCTTTGTCACGGTAGTGGCAGTCGACAACAGGAGCTTGACCGTACGCTTTGAGGGGATGCTACTAGATTGATCCGGTGCATTAACGGTGGCTTTGTTTCCAACATCATGATCGTCAGGGAGCTGGGAGAGTGCCCGCGAGTCAGTAACTGAACCATGAACGGCATTGACATCTTTTGGATTAGCATCGTCGATGTTGATGTCCCGTTGCACAGTCTTGTGGACATTCAAGTTATCTTCATCCCGCCCAGCTCCGTCGATCATACGGGTAGACACATCCGTGTGGGGTGTGAGTTTATGTTCGCGTCGCTTCAGTTTTGTTGGAAGTGTACTAGCAGTAGGGGGGAGGTCATTCCTACTAGATCGAGCCTCGGCGGCACGGGGGGGATCCTCATCCAAGTTGACGCGCGTTGAGGTAGTCTTGCGGGCCCCGCCGCTAGGTTCGGTTTGCCTCGGCTTAGCATGGGAGACCCGGTTTCTGGATGGAGCCTCGGAGTCGGGGAGATCCTCGTCTGAGTCGGCGCGCGTTGAGGTGGTCTTGCGGGCCCCGCCGCTAGGTTCAGTTCGCCTCGGCTTAGCATGGGAGAGATCCGAGTCGTTCCGAGATGGAACGTCAGATAGATCATCTTCGTCCGAGTTGACGCGTGTTGAGGTACTAGTCTTGCGGGCCCCGCCGGCGCTAGGTTCAGTTCGCCCTGGCTTAGCATGGGAGAGACGGAAGTTTCTGGATGGAGCCTCGGAGTCAGGGAGATCCTCGTCTGAGTCAACGCGCGTTGAGGTGGTCTTGCGGGCCCGGCCACTAGGTTCAGTTCGCCTCGGCTTAGCATGGGAGAGCCGGTTCAATCTGGATGGAGCCTCGGAAAAATCCCCGTCATGGTCCGAGTCCATGAATGTCGAGGTCTTGTGGGCCCTGTTGGGTTCGGTTTGCCTCACCGCCGGTTTGGCATGAGCATGAGAGAGATGTGTGTGTTTGTTCCTAGATGGAACCTCGAGATCAGGCTCAGGGAGATCCTCGTCTGAGCCAAAGAATGTCGAGGTCTTGCGGGCCCTGTTGGGTTCGGTTTGCCTCGCCACCGATTTAGCATGAGACTCGGAGAAACGGGCGGGTTTGTTCCTAGATGGAACCTCAGGATCAGGCTCAGGGAGATCGGGGAGATCCTCATCCGAGCCAAAAAATGTCGAGGTCTTGCGGGCCCTGTTCGGTTCAGTTTGCCTCGCCGCCGGTTTAGCATGAGCATGAGAGAGATGAGTGGGTTTGTTCCTAGATGGAACCTCAGGATCAGGCTCAGGGAGATCGGGGAGATCCTCATCCGAGCCAAAAAATGTCGAGGTCTTGCGGGCCCTGTTCGGTGCGGTTTGCCTCGCCGCCGGTTTAGCGTGAGCCTCCGAGTCATAGTCATCAGCATCTGGGCCAGTTGGAGTCTTGTTCCTTGTTGCCGTTGAGGCTGCTGCTGACCTGCGGGCACGAACTTGTGCCATGTCGTCTTCACTACTTGCGGCTCCGTCATCGATCGTTTTCTTGCTCGTCGAGGGCCCACTGCTGGATTTGCAGTGCCTAGTATTCAATGGTTGAGTCGGCAGAGGAATTAGATGCATTCAAGTAGTTATACTGACCTGTTCCACCATTTCAACGTCTCTCGAACCCATGGGTCCGAATCGTCTTCAAGCATCTCCACGATTCGCCAATAGGTGTCTTGAAGATCCATATCTCCGATGGTTTGGGTCCAATGTTGAGCGTGACTAAGTGTGAAGTACGTCTAAACGGCCGTCAGTGTCAAGGACGTGAGGATAAGGGAATACTAAACAATAATGTGAACGTATGCGATGATATGCTTATCAACAGCATTAAGTCCCCACGCTCGGTTCTTTGCTCGATGGCTAGACGAGTCGTTTGTGACCGACGCTGGTCCTAAGAACAAATGTTTATAAAACTACAGGTTATGTATAGTACTTAAGTCACCATGATCACGTTAAAAAAAACTCGACTTTGACCTACCCGGACGACGATATGGTTTCGAAACAAGCCGATAGTCTTGTCTTTTGAATCATAAGCACCGTCCTCATAGAATCCTGTGGGCCATTTTGACGACTTCATGGTGAATGTGCCATCCTGCAAAGCCTGCATACCACTTAAATGTAGTCCGAACATGTTAACAAACCTCACTGGGAGTGGACTTGATCTGCGACATACCATTCCGGATCCTCGTCGAACTCGTCTAGGTCCCTGCGAGGACAAAGCAACCGTGCCAGCTGTGGATGGAAAATTCCACGCATTGATTTATCTTCGACCTCCGGTATGGCAGGATCCAGCGCGTCAGCTTTGTTGTGCATGTATTCGGGGACGTACTTCATGCCCCGGTGTTTGACGGACGCGAGGTCGATTGAGCGTTCCTCGCTCATTCCTTTTGTCATCTGTTGTCATATCATCATGATCAATAGTATATTAGTATCTACTATCCGAATCACGCATATATGCTGCGCATATACGCACTGCGTGAACCACTTGTGATACTTGCTGAGCTGTCATCGTATCGAGGGCATTTCGCAAACCCGGGACAAACTTGAGGATGCCGTTGTAGAAATGGAGGTGTTGCTTGACGACCTTGGGATTCCTGTTGTGAGAGGGAACAGTGAGTTAGATCGTCGGAGTAAAGGAAATTTGTACATGTTCTCATCAATCTCTCCCCCCCTGTCGTGCTGAAGACCGGTAAGAAAGGCTTTTGCTGGAACCGCAAAGGGATCCAAAAGCGCTGCTGCTTTTTTACCGGCATTTCGGTAGAGCTCCGTCGCATGACCATTATCGCCGTCATCCCTCCGAGTCCTGATGGGGATTAATCGTGTAAATGAGATAATATAAATCAATCTCACTATACCTTTTGGACTTTTTCCCTGCACTCGCAAGCGCATTCATTAACTCACCAGTATTGCTCATGATTGTAGAGAAGAAGGGGACAGTGATGGATGCAGACGAAGGGGATGATGGAGGGATGATTGCGGATGATTGCAGAGATTAAAATTTGCACACGCACCAATTCGGCCTAATCAACAAACACAAACAAGCACAGGCATATCACGTGGCTCATCAACTTATCGCCATCTACTGCCCATGATACGCTGTCCCGATTGTCAAACCGAGGTTCAACCACGCGGCCTCCAGATTCACCTCAGCAGGTGGTGCAGAGCGCACTCTACAGCTGTCACCACTGCACTCGAGAGGCGTCGAGAACGAATACAAGAGGACTTGGCCACAGCAGACTCGGAACTTGCAGATCTCTGTCGTGCTTCTGAGCCTCAGGATGATCAAGGTGAACTAGCAGGGACATCACATCATGGAGAGCACATGGGGGACCTTTCTCCTCGAAGCTCTCGTGCAGATAGTGTAAAAAGTTATTATTTTATTGAATAAATTCATTTTTAATTCGTTCTACTTGTATTCAGCCCGGCAGAGGCATAGTTCTGGAGTCCTATCACTCATCTGGGAGGCCAAAGCGAACAAATCGCCTTCCCAAACGATATCGCGATGTCATACCAGAACCTTTGGTACCTATCGCCGAGCCTGACTTGGATCTGCCAGAACATGACTCCGAGGAGATGGCAAATGCTTGTTCTCCTGGTAAATTGTCCTCTCGTTCAGAAGACGACCTGGCATGGATCAAGACAGATATGGACCCCTTCGACCTCTCTCGCCACTATCAAAGCTCATTTCCTACCTATGATCCCGAGAATATGGCCTATTTTGACCAGTTCAATGATGCTCCGACCTTTGATCAGAGCCGTACCAGCCGAGACGACCAACAACCATGGTATAGTACTGGTCGGTTTAGCTCACTTCTTGGAACTGCAAAAAATCAATATTTTGCACCCTTCCTTAATGCAACAACGTATCGCCTGATGAGTTGGTTCTACAACTCGTCATCCAGCAAGTCCCTCGGTGATCTGGATCAACTTGTCAACAATGTCATCTTGTCGGAGGACTTCAATCAAGAAGACCTACGAGACTTTCGTGCCGCTCGTGAGGCAAAGCGCATGGATGACGTTCAAAGCAGTGCCGAATCAATCCATTTCTCTTCTGATGATGGTTGGAATGAAACTTCTCTCGAAGTATCTGTTCCTTGCGAGAAAGTCAAGTTCACATCCGAAGCCGCTGCTCCAAAATTTACAGTTGAAGGTCTCTACTATCGGAAATTCACGGAGGTCGTAAAGTCAGCCTATGAAGAAGTGTCCGCAGAATCATTCCATACGAAACCGTTCAAGCTCTTTTGGCAACCTGACAAGGACAAACCACCTGAACGCGTGATCTCGGAGATCTATACAGCTGATGCAATGCTTACCGAGGAAGCAAAGGTCCATGCGACCTCTCGCGCGTCTGGATGTACACTGGAGACCGTCATTGCTGCCATTATGTTATGGTCTGATTCAACACATCTCGCGAACTTCGGCAATGCTGCTCTGTGGCCAGTATATCTTTTTATCGGCAATCTCTCCAAATATACGCGTGCAAAACCTACCTCGTTCTCTGCCCATCACTTGGCGTACATCCCAAAGGTACACGGTATCCGCCAGTCTATATGATATATAAATATGACTAACCCAATTATAGTTATCGGATACTATCCAGGATTTTTATCTACGTACCTTTGGTTGTAGCGCTACAGCTACTACACTCACGCACCTCAAACGTGAGATTATGCAAGCCGTGTGGCGGTTTCTACTCGATGATGATTTTGTGGATGCATACAAGAATGGCATTGTCGTCAAGTTTCCTGATGGTGTTTTACGTCGTGTTTTTCTCCGGATCTTTACGTATGCTGCTGACTACCCCGAGAAGTATAATCAAACTTGTTTGATTAATTTTCATCGGTGCTCATTCTGTCCTTTGATAGGATTTTACTTGCATGCATGAAGTTTCTGGGGCGATGTCCATGCCCCCGATGCCTCGTCGACAAAGACAAAATAGATCGCTTAGGTAGCAAACACGATAGGTGGCTGCGCACTCACAACCAACGTGTCGACGACCATCAACGACGCAGTTGGATTGAACGTGTTCGTGACATGATCTTTATTCAAGGACGGAGTGTTGTTAGTCAAGCCGTCGAGGGGCTAATTGGAACGAAATCTCTAGTTCCTACCCGAGTAAGTGGATAATATTGACAGACTTGAAGCTCGAGAACTAACAAACTTTTGTAGAATGCTTTTTCCGAGAAACTTTCACATCTGGGCTTTGATTTCTATGCTATGCTTGTGCCTGACTTCATGCATGAGTTCGAGCTGGGCGTATGGAAAGCGGTCCTCATGCACCTGCTCCGAATCCTTTATGCATACGGCGGTGAGACTATCCAGGCCCTCAACAAACGGTAAGTTAATGTCTATTTCTCTCTGGTGTGATGAGAATTAACGATGTTTGTAGTTATCGTGAGGTACCTACATTTGGACGGGATACAATTCGCAAGTTCAGCAACAATGTATCAGCGTTAACCAAGCTTGCTGCACGGGACTTCGAAGATCTACTACAGGTAACAGTTCTATATCTTCTATTTCATCTTTCGGGTGTCGTCTATGACTCTAATCTACTGCTAGTGTTCAATCCCAGTGTTTGAGCATCTTCTTCCAGAGCCATTCAACACCGTCATTCTCGACTTACTCTTTGAACTGGCAACGTGGCATGCATTTGGCAAGCTGCGGCTTCATACTGAGACGACTCTTAATGACTTCGACAACTGTACAACACGTCTTGGGAAAGTGCTGCGCAAGTTTCGCAGTGATGTATGTGGCAAGTTCCATACATTCGATCTACCACGGGAGTCGGCGGCTCGTTCTCGTCGTCGCCAGAGTGCAAAAGCGAGCAGAAAGGGGAAGGAAAAACAGACCAACGACGGGAGTGAAGGCAATACTTCAAAGCAGCGTGCCTTCAACATGTCAACATACAAACTTCATGCACTCGGTGACTATGTTAGATCCATTTGGCTTTTCGGAACAACAGATAATTACTCGACACAGGTGGTAGGTAGTTTGGTAGTTCATTCAACACACCGTGACTTCTCGCTAAAAATTAAATCATAATTAGGGAGAGCTGGAACACCGTCGTGTCAAACGGTTTTATGCACGAACGAATAAGATCAAGTTCACACGAGGAATTACAAGGCAACAGTACAGGGAACGCATGCTCCGCAGATTACAAGATGTTGAGGGACATCCCAAGGCTGGCCTAGAGGACGATGATGCTCCATTTTTGCATTTCGTTGACCAAGAACAACTCCCTCGCGGCTCTTCCATTGATCATTATCAGGTTTCCACATTACAGAAGCATTATTGGGACATCTCCGCATGGTGCGGGAGAAATAATGATGATCCCGCTTTAGAGGTAACGCTGGACAATAATATTTGCGAGTTAAACAACATTCTCACTACTATATTGACAGAATTTTGTTCCGAAGCTGAAAGACCACCTCTTGTCCCGTTTGTTAGGTGTTGACTATGATGGGGATGAAACAATGTTTACAGCACGTCAACGAAACATGATCAGCTTCGTCCAAAATCGAATATACCGACACAAGGTACTTCGCATCAACTACACAACTTATGATCTACGCCGAACCCAAGATGCTCTCAATCCGCGCACACATGCGGATGTCATGGTCCTCGCACACGAGGACGACAGTGATCACCCCCACCCATACTGGTATACCCGGATCATTGGAATATTTCACTTGAATGTTCGTTTCGAAGGACGAATTAGGCGAATGGATGTTCTATTTGTGCGGTGGTTGGCACGCAGTATGGATACTACATCTATCTGGGGTGCAAAACGCCTCCCGCGGGTTGGTTTCTATGATAGCGAGGATCCAGCTGCATTTGGCTTCCTCGATCCTGACCTAGTCATACGAGGGGTTCATCTCATCCCGGCATTTGCATATGGACAGACTTCCGCCCTCCTACCAGAGCACTCAATTGCTCATCGTCCGTCTGACAATAAAAAAGACTGGGAATGGTTTTATGTCAATATGTAAGTTGGGAAAATACTACTCGGAGCTATTGCTTACTACCTGCAATTATGTACAGCTTCGTGGATAGAGATATGTTTATGCGATTCCGTGGTGGCGGTGTCGGCCACAAGACAACACGCGAGGAAACCAAATTCCTCCTTGAAGATCGTGATGAACTGGACAACGTACCCTTTGAACTAGAAAGTGAACACTGGGAATGCCAAGATAATAATGGTGAACAGAGTGATGTGGAGATGGGCGATGATAGCGAGGGGAACGAGGAAGATAGCAGCGGTGATGAAGATATGGGAATGGAGGAAAGCGAGGGTACCGACAGCGATGATGGTCATGATAGTGACGAAAGTGATGGAAACAATGATGGTAAGGACGTGCAAGTTGAGGCGGAACTTCTGGACGAGATGGATGAATTTGGGTATACGGGGTTGGATCAGATTGAAGAAGAAGACGAGGGACCAGGAAATGGTGAACTCGCAGACGATGCCTTGGGTGCAGAGGACGGAGAGAATATGGAGTGGGATGATGTGGCTGAGAACGAGCTCGCCCATGGCTATCTGTAGAGTCTGTGCAAACATTCAAATTGAACCGGTATCCTACTAGTATGTCTGGTGGAGTGTGTGCATGATTGTACTCTAGATCTCTGTCCCCGTTTGCGTCATCGACGGGTTATGTTGTGGTTGATGTCATGGCCATGGTGTTGTTGTTGTCGCAACCTCGTCCGTGTCGCCAGTCGGCGTTGCGTCGTCAACCCGCAGGGAACTTTGCCGTTGTTCAATATTGTGAAGGAGGGAAAGAGGGGGGAGGGACATACCAGTGCGCGTGGCGACGTTGTGTTGTCATTGACGCGCTAGCATCGTCGTAGTGCCCAGTTGGGCCCAGCGTCGTGCTTGGGGCAAGGTGGGGGCACACCCTTGGTGTCGAGCGGCTGCGTTTGAAGCTGAGCGCTGATGTCGCGGTCGTGGGAAACGCCGCTAGCGAGCTTAGTCATGCCTTTACTTCCCACAGTGGACCTTGGCTCGGCTGGCAGGCTTTAACTTATAGAAGATGGTACGGCACCTTGCTAGGTCTTGTGAGATAAGGGCGTAGCCATGCAAGACCTAGCACATCAGGAAATCAATGAAAGTCTGCTCAATCCTTATATAACATTAGCTTCATTATCAACTACACATTTTTTAATCTTTCTGATATATGACTTGCTCA
>JBBPPS010000183.1:0-12615 GCA_038092175.1 Boletus coffeatus
AACACTTACATAGGAGCCACTGCACATATGTTTCTTGCCATATTTCCTACATTTGAGTTCTACTGGCCGGTACCACATTCACATACACGTCACCACCACACATTTGGTTTTGGCTATTCAACCAAATTTCAGCTAGACTGGCTAGTATCACACCTATGTACAGGTCATCACTGCACATGTGGTTCTGGCTGTGTCCACTAAATTTCAGCTAGACTAGCCAGTACCACATCCACATATGATTGGCGATGTCATCCTAATAAAATAGGAAGGTAACCCCCTCAAGTGCTTTTCCTGCTATGGGCTGAGATCTTTTGAGGTAAGTAAGTCACCAACCAGTTTCTGCAGCAAAGTGTCCAAAACATCCAAAACATCCATAGAACCCACTATCCAGGATGCTTGGTGCCCTCTCAAACACAGAAAATGACCCACTTGGTCATAATTAACACGGATTTGGAGCTGGGGTAGTTTAAGTAAGTAGCTAGAATTTGTCAATTAAAGAAAGCACTTACTGCTGATAATAGACTCTTTCAAAACTTTTTAGAATATTCCATACTTTTGGAGATTAGAATAATTCCTTCATCTGCTCCTTTTCAACCCTTTTTTCCCCACCCATCCAACCTGTTGTGGTAACAAATGCATTGTGCACATTATACTCTGGAAGCTGTAAAATTTTGCTGTATGTCAGGCATTGATCGACCTGCTTCTCTGCCTCCTGTCATCCCTTGCTTGCCAAGCTCCCCCTTTAGGCTGGATAGCTAAAAGAAGCCGATACAATCTATTGCCCTCGTCAAATATTTATAGGATACCTCCAATCAACTGTCCCATACCATTAGACATCTATCTTTTCTTTGTAACAATTTCCTGACCAAATCTTACTGGACCTTTTGTAGAAGATTTATATACATCTAATGAATGGACTGACACCATTTACCAACCTATATTTTGAGTTTTGCATTTTAGTTTTTAATTCCCATTGAAGTATGTAGTGCCAATCACTTCCATTTTCTAGGCATGTTGCAAATGGAACAAGGTTTTTCTCAAACCTCATTCTTCAACTTGGCAAGTGGTGCTGTCTTTAGTGCAATACTTCATTTGTTAAAACAATCATGACTTTTGACTGATGGGTGTCAAATCTTTTCTAGAGCTCAATGGAATAAAATTCATAATCAGATCTGCATCTTTAGATATGATTTTTATCTATGTAAACAAAGGTAGCAAGTTGTGTGCATTTCAAATCTAGGCTAGAGCCTTTTGTGTGAGCTTGGGGTGCCACTGGTTTCTTCTCCTCATTAAATTTGTGTTGGGTGGACCAGTTTCCAACACAATCTCTACAAAGAACTTGTAAATCTCTGCAATAAATCTCTGGATCTTTTCTTTTTTCCTTGCTGTGTGCCCAGTCACACTGTTGATATTATGCTCCTTGAACTCTATAAGTGCAAATTATCTCATCTAAAGGAGAGGAGATGCGGAAGGGGTTCGAAGAAGGGAGAGAGTTCCATCAGGAGATATGCCTTCACATAACTTGATGAAGTGGTGTGCAAGATTTTCCCCAATGTGAGGTCCCGACAGATTGCGGAAGGTGATGACTCTTGAGTGAAGTTTCCATTGTTCTGCTCCAACGGTATGGGTAAGTGACTAACAATAACAATGCAACACATTATAAGAGTAAGCACCATAATATCCATACTGAATATCAAGTTTGGATGTCATGCCAGTAACTCACCTCATCATTGCAAACGACATACTTGACAACGGACCTTGGTACATCCTCCTGCGAGAATGCTCATGGACTTGGAACTCTCAGAAATACACCATTCAAAGTAGTCTGCCCCCTCAACAGCTCATTGCAGTTTTTTCCTTCTTCTCACTTCTGTTCCTCCAACACCTTTAGTGGGAACACCCACATATTTTCAGCAATACTTGACTCTGCACACTACTATTGGTACAATACATTGTAGTGCAAGCGAATGTGCTGCCGACAGGATGAGTTACTCCCCAAATGAACTGCCTTCTATTTTCCATACTTTACAATGTATGTTGTGTTATCTCTATGCTCTTCTGTTTAGCTCATTCAAATAAAATAAGTCATTCAAGTTTTGGATTATCTGTGATCTGTTGTACACCACCACCCTCACAGCACTCAGAAGGGCCATCTGCTTGCTTGAATCTGACCATAACGGTATCTGAGAAAATGGTAAGCAAGTCTTTGATGTTGCTTTTTTTTGTTTTGCGTGGAGCTGGCATCGACATGTCGAGATCCTCAGCTCCTGTTGTTGTGGCCTGTTGACAAATCAGCTAACAGTTTGTTTCTATTCAGATCATGACCAGATACTGCCGTGAGATCCTCAATATCTCCTCCCCCCCATGTGAATCCTCAATAATCTCTCATCCAACTTTGATGTCAGCATCAATATCCTCGACTCCTTCAATCACGTCCTTGCTCCTGCTTCGATGGCACCTAGTTCTCTTCGAAAGGTGCTTGTGGTGAACTCTGGTGCATGATGGAATATCTGAGTCAGAACCTAATTTTGCCAGATCAGTGGTTGACAAGTCTGAGTCTACAGCCTTCCATTTTGTGCTCAAAACTTGATGGCTACAGCTTACAGGTGGCCTCTGAGTCCAGGTGGCTTTGGGAGGATGAGAATAAGTATTGTCTATGGGGCTGCCTTACAAATTTTTTCTGTTGGGACTCAGGTGTCATGAAGATTTGCGTGTGTCCAACATTGGGAGTGATGGTAGTAGCAATTGTATAAAATTTTCTTACTCAGTTTTTATGTTGCTGCTACCGTAGCGACAACATGATCATTGACCACTGGCACATGTTTCTTAGTGATATGATCCCTACTACTAGCCCAGTGAGTATAAATAATAATAATATATAGTAGCTCTAACTAGTTGTTAGTCATTGTACAAGTCACAATCATTATTCAATATACACTGAAGGTAAATAGTCCTGCTCAGCTCCTACTGATGGTTAAATCAACACCAGGATGCACACATTATTTGGAAAAAGAATGGCACATAGGATGGAAAGAATAGAGACCTGGTGTTGCTCAGGGTGATAGAAAGAATGGGTAGATTGATGTGCCAGTAGTCAAGTTCAAGTTGTTGAGCAATGAGTGGGAGCGAGCTGCTAGAGTTGGTCACCAGTAGGGAAATTTTACTGGCAGTGAAGTTGGCACTCACAAACATCATTTAATAGAGTCAAAAGCTGCTCTGGCTTGAGGAGATACAAGTTGGAAGAATCTGATGGAGATGAGGCTGAGTAGAAACTGCTTGAGCAGGAAGTTGTGCAATGTCCTCTACTTGAAGGTGATATGAACAGCCTTAGTCACCAGTTGATGGCAGTCTTTGCCCGATTGAAGACTAGTTATTGGAAAGACTGACCCGGACTGACCACAACCACCACAACCAAACAAAAGACCAATAAAGACCGAACTTAATGGTTTGGTCCAGTTATTGCAGGTCCAGCAAAAGTGAAAGCCTGGTTACAGTTTGGTCTTTTCCAAAAAACTGAACCGAACCGGACTTTCAAACACCAAGGATGGAGGTCAGGCTTTCGGGTATATTGCAGTCTTGGTAAGGCACTCTGACTCCACTCTGCCATCCAGTAGCGATGTATCTCTTCAGTGACCTGACTGCCTTTCTCTTCTGTGCCTTTCTTTTCCATGCCTTTGTTGCCAACAGTGCCTAGAGAGTGGCACTGCTTCTTGACGGTGTTGATAATAGCATTGAAGAAGTGTACCATACCTTGTTCCATTGTGATGTTGGGGATGTCGTCTGCTCTGGTATTTTTGGTGAATAGTGGCCAATTCCAATGCTTTTGGAGGGAATTGTATAGATAGAAATCGTTGGAGGACTGTGGGGGCGGTGACTTTAGGTCATTGCATGTTTGGGAGTGAGTCCCAAGAGACCACAAGAGAACTAGGCTCCAAAGCCTAGAAAGTGTCCAGTATAGCTGAGTGCAGTGACTCAAGTTCCGTTGTGGTTCATCTCATAGATTATTGTGCTGGCAAGCTTCAGTGAGGTGAGCATATCCAATAATTTCATTGACTTTTTTACTGTCCTTTGGAAGCGGGTAAGAACCAAGGAACTTGTAAACTGTATCAATTGTCAAAGAAATAATTTTGTCTTTATGCAATGCCATCATGATTCAAGTTTTGAAAGTCCTTAAAGTTGACGAGCACCTCAGGAACAGACAAAGGAGTATGTGAAACCACCACATGCCCTACTCGCTTGGGATTATGTAGTACTGTGGGCGCACAGCGTAGCAGACAGCTATCCAGTACACGGCCTCAACACTGCTTTGATGATACAAGAATGGAGATGAAAATCCAACAAGTTATGGTGTCAAGAGAAGAGGCAGAGGTGTATATACTTTTTGAAGTATTTGTTCAAGTAGAACTCCATAGAATATTCAAATGAATTAAATGCCATCAACCAGGAGTCCATGAATGCACTGTACCACAGGATGAAATGGGCCAGTGCCCGTACCTGGCTGAGCGGGACCACATCACCAATGCATTCGCCATTTGTATTGTTGGCACCTTTGAGGCCTGATGTAGCATCTTCGGCCAGATATTGAATCGTTGAATATCAACAACAAATGTGTCCTCCCAAAGCTAATTCATTCTAGCTAGGTCCACCCAGCGGATGCATAATACATCGTATTTGGCCTATGATGTGCCCTGGAACTGACACAAATATTGATTTAACCAAGAAGAAATGATGGTTGCCTCGCCATTTAATCTGCTGTGGCGGCCAATCTGCATCTGCATCAACACTAACGAGAGTGGCACATCATAGCACCCGAGATTCCATTCCTCCTCCCAAGGGGATGCAAAAAGAGTTTGAGCATGTGAAATATCCAAGTCATGGAATGGCAGGTTTTGTATTCTGACCTTGAACCTGATTTGCAGGTCAGTGAAGGAAGAGCTGCCTGAGTCGGGGAGGCACAGTGTTAGTGTGAACAAACAGTCAGTGTTATGCCCTTTTTCAAGCAAAATAATCAGTAACTGTGCCACACAAATCTGGAAGCTGAAAATTTTGAGCAGCATCATCAACACTGATATAGTGTATGTGGTGATCATAGCCAAGATGAACAGCGCTTCCAGAGGGTTGAGAAAGTTCTTTTGAGCAGAAAGTAGTTGCTATGTCAAAAGTGCCACATTTTTCTGCTCTATCCAAGCACCAGCAGATCTGGGGGTCATTGTTGTTGTTGCGGGCCTGGTTGGAAGTGATGCTATTCCAGCTGTGTTTCCTGATGTAGTGAACACAGTAGCCAAGGATGTTGTGGTCAGGAATGTAGTGGAAAAAGGGCGACTGATGGTTTGGCTTCAAATAGGAGACAATTTTTTTATCTGCTTTTCCCCAATAAATCCAGAACCGAATGCCTGAGTACATGAGTGAGAGAAAGCCAATGCGAGTTCCCAACACAGCATGCCTGTCGACTAACTCTTGCACAGTGGTGTCTGACAGAAACCCGAGCTGTTTAAGAAGGTGTTACAGCTGGCCCGGATAGGGTCGGATGTAGACTTGGAGGGCGAAGACTAAGACGAAGGATAGTCGAGCAGACTTAACGCCTGGCGAGACTCAAAGGCTAAGGGACTGAGAGTTCGACGAGGAGGATCTCACGAAGAGTCGCTTCACTCGAAGACTTAGTGACACACCCGAAGAGGGCAGAGACTCGAAGGGACTGAGAGGCGAGGGACTCGAGGGAATGCAGAGGACTCAGGTGATATTCCAAGTAGCTCTAGCTTAGGGTTACAAAACGAGACAGTAGTCTATATATACTAACGAGATGGAATGCAAAGGAATCACAAGGAAGGGACACGTCATCCGCAGTATGGATGATAAGAAGCTGCGGAGGATCAGTCATACAATGACAGCTAGATGATGAAGTGATGGCTTCATCATGAGTCATGAAAGATAGGAAGAACTCGGAACAAAGATAGGGAGAAATAGGAACTTGGAGATAGGGAAAAGCAGGATCATCAGCGATGTGGAAAGGGGTGCGAAATCGCCCGAGATCTATGATACAAGGTGAATACAAAGTAAAGGCGATAAGCGTAGCAAACAGAGAGAGAAAAGAGATACATAGAGAACTCTGGAGACAATCGTAACACTTCTCTTCAAGTTGAGAACAAATAGATGGCTTTGTAGTCAGGTAAGAAGGTTAGGATACCTCCAATCGACTGTCACATACCATTAGACATCTACCAAACATATTCCAACTATCATCTCAGCACTGGCCATTTATTTTGTAGTGGTGACCAATGTCCTCCCCTCCTTCCCCTACCTTTACTAGTATATCAATTCAACAAATGACTTTGAGGAGTAAGTGACAGTGTACATGGGGGTTTCCAAGGTCGGGAAATCAATTGGGAATGGTCCGGAAAGCCTCCAGAACGTATTTGAACACATAGCAAAGTCTATCCTCTCACCACCTTTTTTTCTTTGTAAGCTTTATATACATCTAATGAATGGACTGACGCTATTCACCGACCTATATTTCAGTTTTGCATTTTAGTTATCAATTCCCATTGAAGTATATAGACAGCATAGAAAAGCATGTCAATTTTACCAGACTTTTTGTAGAAGCTTCATATACATTTAATGAATGGACTGACACCATTTACTGACCTATATTTCAGTTTTGCATTTTAGTTTTTAATTTCCATTGAAGTATATGGACACCACATCTTTATACTATATGCTTTTTGTAATTCAGTTAGTCTCCAAGATACAAAAAGGATACATGAGGCACTGCTTGGACCTCACAGATTCACAATAGTGAAAATATAAATAACCTGGGTTGAATGATACATAGATGAGGGAAAAGGTTTTCCAGACAGGTAGAGAGCAGTAGAGGGTATCAAAACATGGAAAACATACTAGATCTGGGACTTTGACACAATCTTCCACACCCCTGCTTGGCAAGCAATGCTGGTAGGTGAGTTGGTAGGGGAATTGCTAGTGATGCAGTGCAGGCTAACTCCTTGTCAATTTTCATCCCATTTGAAACATATGTAAAGAACTGTCCCGAGGCATACTGAGTAAAGGAAAAGTGTTCTTGACCTTCTGGAACCACTGTTCTAGTGAGTTATGACAACAGAGGAGATTAGCACAGTTGCACCAGGACTCGAGTAATAAATGTACACCAGTAGTAGAATCAAAGTCCCCCAGTGCTGTGATGCAACAGATGCCAAAAGACAGATTCTTTGAGTCTCAGTGGGGCATGCAAACAATCTTCAGCCTAGGTTGAATGCAGCAGAAGGAAAAGTATAACCAAAAGGTGAGGCTAAGCTCTCATCTGTATTCAATAACTGGCTCATTGCACACTGGTAGTGTGCACAGATCTCAGGGGACAAAAATACCTTAAAGGCCTCTATATCAATTTATCTGCCAGTTTCTCATTTCTTTGTCAGTGTGAAGAACAATTGAAGCATGTTTCCCTTTGTAGTGCATGTTTAAGTGGGTAACATCACCTGATCAAAACACGATGAGGTCTCCTTGGTGAGCACGGACCACTAATTCAGGTTCCACTATGACCAGCTCCCCTCCTTCAAAGTTCCCTATTGAAATCATAGGTCGCCTTGGACACGATGTTCATAGTTCAAAACATTTACGTTAAAGATGAGGGATGTGCCAGTAAATACAGGACCATGGGTGGCAGTGTTGCCAGGTAAGATTTTGGTCAGAGCAATAAGACCTTCATATTCCATAGGCAGGTACTTCTTGATCTAGAGAGTAGGTCCATTAGATGAAGATATGTGGAAGATTCAAATCACACTCTTACCTCCTCCATAATCTACTCAAAAAGTTTATGCATTGCTTTAACTAGCACATCATACAATGGTTCTTGTCCCAACAATTCCCTGGAAGGGTATGAAACCATTTGTGTATAATTAGTCCGTGATCAATTAGACCTGTCCAAATAACATGGTTGAATGTGAGGTGGAGCACCATCGCCTCTGTGAGCTTAATATCAGATGACATGTGTCCACCTAACCGAGTGGGGGCACTTATCCGTGTGGCATATCGGTTCCAGATTGAATAGTGAATTGTTCAAAATGATCAATAATCATTCTTTTCTGTGCCTCTGTTTTCTAAAGGGATATCATTTTCCAGACAGCAGTTAAGAAGATCACCCAAAGTCCTTCTGAGAGATTCTGGCATGGTTGTTGACAGAAAAAGCACAAGATCATGAGTGGCACTGGATACCCAGGGAATGACTCTGTTGAAATTCCAAGGTAGGATGTAGACACTCTTTTTAACCCATTGATGTAGTAACCATCAAATAAAAGCAATCAGTTTCTATCAATGAAGTTGATGATAGAAACCCACCCTTGACCACAGGTCAGTTACTGAAGGCAACCTCAATCCAAAAGGACTATGGCACCTCAACAAGGAGACAAAAATTCAGGAGGGGAATGTATAGGAAGAAGGGAATCCAACCAGAACAAGACTGGCTTGTTCGGTTGCTGCATTCAAGTATCTAATACTACAGGTAGACCAGTTTAGGGCTGGTCAGAATAAGCTACACTAACTAACATGGTAAGTATTCAACACATACTATGAAGATAAAGGTACAGGTCATGTGATGCTGACTAAGTAGGTCACATGACTTGAAAGTGAATAACAATGGGCAGTTGCACCACACCCAGGAATCCCACCGATTGGTCCAAGTTCCCACGAATGGTCCTGACTAATTTAACAAGGGTTTGTTGATTGCATAGATGCTATATAGATGTGTACACATGGCCCATGTTTTAAACAACATCAAGCACAGCCTTTACAATGTCTCAATTACATTGAATTTTTTTTGTGACCCATTTATTTGGTTCGAGGCGTGACTACAGGACTACTATGGGTTGTAAAGGGGTGCTACAATCAACTACACTAAGCCATGTCGTGCAGACTCGTGCTACCATGGACTATGGTAGGCAAATGGCAAAGAGTCATGTATTGACTACAGTAGACAATATTGAAATTAGGTGCACTACATTGTATGATGTAAGTAGTGTTTAAAGGTCCAGTCCGGTCCTTCTGTTATTTTGAACTTGGACCGACCTACGTAAGAATACATTGGATTCCTGGCTTTCAGCACATATATTGTCTATCCAAATTGGTCCATGGCCAGTTGAGATATGATAGTTTTAAGAACTCATGTCATGTTCAACTTTATTGACTAAGAAATATTATTTCGTGTGATCTTTTAGCATGGGAGGCGCACATATTGATGGCTGTGCCGGTTGTAGTAGAGACTCGTGCCTTTCATCTCTGCTAGTATTCATGTAATGTGGTCCATATACGGACATGCTATGACCAATCTCGAGTCATATGTCAGTAAAGAGAGTAGTTTTACAAAGAATATCATAGCATGCTCAAATAATCATACAAATATGCGAAAATCAGGGAAAATATATCCATATATGTACAAATAGAGGGCAATATTGGTTTGCCCAAAGGACCGGTTGCGACAGGTGTTTCACAGTCTTTTAAGATCTTTGGTTTCGTTCACCAAACCAAAATTCAGAGTGAAGCCCTGCATGATTATGAGATCTGTCATGTTTGTGAGTCCATTCTAGAGAAAAGGAACAGAGTCAAATGGGCAGATGGAGACCTCTGCTGGGATCTCTAGCTCCAAGACTGGCATTTTGCTGGAGGTAGAAAGGTGCGGAGGTATTGGCGAAGTAGTTTGGGGGCAGTGTGCTAGAAACAGAAATGAAATGTGATGGAGGAGATGGAGGAAGGATAGGAACCAGTATTGGAAGCTATGGGTTTTGACCATAGCAATATCCTCTTTGACTCAATTTTTCTGATGCAACGGAGCTCACTAGGAAAGCAGGCAACTTCTGAAAGATTGAGGAAAACATTGTTATTTATTTCATTAGATAATGTTGAGATCAATCCATATGCGAGAACACTCCAGTTACAGCCATTGTAATTCCGCAACCACCTCCATAACAAATGAATGGTCCTGATGCTCAGAAAGACCTTGCTGATGCACAAAAGCTGGCATTCATGCTAGTATCGCCTGCAAACCCGTTCCTTGTTTGTCAGCTAGGTAAGTGAATGATACTCCATCCTGTCATGAACTGATGATCATTTGCTGCTACACTTCATCCTAGCTACAGACACATCACTGTATGATGAGGCACTTAGATTAGCTATACAAAGTAGTGTCTTAACCTCGTTTGGTAGCCCTTAGGCTACCCTGACTTCCAGTTTCAACCAGACCCTTAATTTCAACTTTAATTACAATATCATCAGCAGCAGAGATACATATACTCCTGTAATTACCATCGATAATGGCTCTGAAAATACTAGTAGATCAAGTAGGTCTGCATTCAAGAAGAAAGTTGAGTGAAGTGAACTTTGCTTCATAGGTATTGAACAGAATCTGCCTATTCACAGTGCCTCTGGTTACATATCATGATCATGATTGCCAGGAAGATATTCTTGTGTAACTTTATTCTAGTATAGAAACATCAATCATGTTCCATCCAAGTGTGACCAAGTCGTGACCTACTACACACTCTATCTGAGTTTGAAATAGTCATTCAGTTTATATACCCACTGTCTGGGCTTAAATATATTTTCTTCCTACCACCATCATCTTCCCATCCTTGGGTGGCCAGCACCTCACTGCCCACCATTGTATAAACCAAATTTGTAGTCCATAAGTAGCAATGAGTCTTAATCCAATAAAAAAACAATTATGGGGTAATTAGTGAGTCTAAGACCATTGATTGAGAATGTCAGGAGACCATTTCCTCCTAAGGACACTGCTAATGCAGAACATTTTGGTAGTTCTTTGTCTCTAGATCTAAATTATCTAGAAAATTGCATGTGTCCTGGGGGGGACCAATCAATAATGTGTCCTTGCTCATGTATAGTGCCAGGTGGAGTGCATCCTACTTCTTACAGTTTCCATCAAGGATTGGACAATGTATCATTTTAATTTACTTGGTTCACCATGCACTGCCATTGGTGGCTGAGTTTGAAAAGTGATATGGGAATTCTTATGTAATTGGCTTTGGGAAAAGTTGAAGGCAGGTAATATCTCTGGTGGCTACCTTGGGCCTTTATCCAACTTTATTACCTGAAGGTTCTCTATGGCATCAAAAAAGAGTACCAATAAAACCTATGAGAAGGTAAAAAAATTGTTCTTCTTTCACATAGTCCGAGCAGCCACTGGATAATGTCTGTACTGGAATGAACCCAAAAAGCCCTGCTAAGCAGCAGGGAGGTAGAAATTGTTGAAACACTTCAACCTCAAGCGCAAGAAAAGTGGCACTTACAAAGATCTCTCAAAGCATCCGTATTTGGCTATCCCATTCTGGATCTCATCAAATATGCCGAAAAGTTGGTATTCAGAACTTGGAAACCTTGCCACTTGAGAACACCCCATTTTTGGCTCATCTTTTGAGGAGGATGGTCTGGCTCTGGTGCTAAAGAAAAGTCAAGTGGAATTTTCTTCACTCACTTAAGTTGGATGTCTCTAGAAGAAGAAGAGGGCTGTGGAAACAAAGTGGGAGGCCATCATTGAGCATTTAGAGGAAGTCTTAACAGACGAAGACATCCATTATTTTGACAAGGATTCCATCCAAGAGGTTCAGCACTACAGAAGGATTTTGAAGTATGGTGGGCACTGGCAATGGTCAGTGACTATCTCTATGACAAAAGTGAATGTTTTCTTACTTTGTACATTGTTAGCAATGCTACTCACAAACAGGATTTTTAGCCCAGTACCTGAGTTGGAATGAAATGAAGCATGTCAAGATGCAGACAGATGAAGAACAAGTGTCTTGATGGGGATGTCAATGACCTCAACAGATTAATCTGTACTGAATATGATTTGGAAATTGATTTGTATGCCCAACCCACTAAGTGGGGAACCAAAGGCACTGGGATCACAGATTTCATTGTCATAAAAGCCACAGGCGCCTTGGACCACGACCGGATTTGCCTCATCGTTAAAGTAAACAAGTGTGATCTCACTAATGAAACGGCCCTCTTCCAGCTTAACTGGTACTTGGGTCTGGCAGCTCAAAAAGACCCTACCCGGCCTGTATGGGGCATTTTGATTGAGGGTAAAATCTCCACCATCGTCAAATGGTTCGAGGAAAAGGAGGTGGAGAAGCTGGAAGTGCCGACCTGTGGGGAGAAATTCAGTAGGTACATGCATAGAATTGCCATTGAAAACTGAGAGTGGTGAATTTCGTATAGAAAGTCTCCGTGCTGCAGTTTGGGAGTGGGTACAAGTACATTTGATTCTTAAATGGCCTCTGTGAATTCCTGGATGACAATCAGTTAACCAGCTACATGGGTCTTCCTTTTGTTCTGGAGAAAGATGACTTTGATGATGTCCTGGAAGACATTTTGTTCAAGTAGAGCAACTCACATAAGGTCATTGCATTCAGACTGATCATATAGTGACGACCAGTGTGTAAGGAAGGTCTGGGTCCTTTTTGTAGCCCTTTGTTTCTTTGTCATGAGCCAATGAATGGCTAAGTCTTTTTCATTGCCTATATTGAACCGTAAGTCGAGGGAGTCCTCTATCTCTGAGAGGGTGGGCCAAGGAGTGTGTCGATTATCTTTGTGTTTCTT
>JBBPPS010000184.1:0-12599 GCA_038092175.1 Boletus coffeatus
CTGAGGGATCGAAGACCCGTTGAGCGATGTCGACGAGCTCGCCAATCTGAAGCGCGGTGGTCCATACTGTACCCTGACCACCGGCGATGATAGTAGCATTTCCGTCGCCGTAGCCAACCAAGCTACTGGTAAATCCACCGCGAGCACTACGACGCTTGCTAAAGCCAATGTCATCGGGGTCGACCCAGGCGAGAGCTTCGCCACGTGCCAGTGGGTGGTCTTGAGTTCTACAGCGGTCACCTTGACGACCCGGGCCCTAGTCTCGTCTATTAGCTTTTTATACTCACGCTCCGTGGCGGGCTTGAGCTCGTCTGGCTGATCTAACGGGGGGAGCCTGAGCTTGAGTATTGGATTCATCTGCGTTCTTCTGCAGTGGGACTACCTGTCTCAGTGCAGTGCCGACGCGTAAGGAACGACGCTCACTAGCTCTGACCACACTCTTCGTGCTCTCGACCGCCATCTCCTTGAGGCCATACACGCCGGCCTTTGAACCAGCATGAACCATCACGAACTCCCCATTCACTTGGTAGCAGGCGATCGGGAGGGCCCCAGCAAGCTGAGTTGCATCGGCGATGATGCTGAGATATGGGAGCGCAGGCTTAACTATCATGATGTCGGCACCTTCGACCACGTCACGTCGCTCAATCATTGGTCAGAAAACAGCCAGACCGGATAACGAGATGCCACCCACGATCGCATGCTTCGCTAGGCCCTTGGCTAGGCGGGAGCTGATAGTACTTACGATGCCCAAACGAGGGGGTGCCAGCGAACACGGTCACCTGAAAGGACCGTCACGGTACAGCCAGCTTTATGAGGGTGCATCGGTTGCCGAAGCCAGCATCGACCACTGGCAGGCTCCTTTTTATTGCTCGAATCCAACCGTCCATCATATTGCAACGTAGTGTGTTGAACGCGATCGGCATCGATTGCTTCATCAGAGTGGAGAAGTCCACAGTGAGTGACCGTGAGAGGTGTACTCACAGAGACATACGTCACGGGCGGGGAAGAGAGACCGGATTGAATGATAGGTGCTTCGGGATCGTCCGCTGGGGTTCCACGGTTGACCTGGGAGAGGAAGAGAGGTGTGAACGTTCATGACGACGACGAGACGGGCATGTGAAACGAGAGTCACGGTGCACATTCTCATACTTGAGGGAGACACCGAAGAGAACGAGAGTCCGAGGAAACTCTCGAGTTTGTTCACGCCCCAACGGCATTGATCGGGGAGAGAGGGTATTGTCGACGACGCTGGCGCCCGGATCGTCGGTGATGAAAATTGGATAGATGAACATGGACTTTATGAACTGACGACGGGATTGCCATGAGCGGGAAAGTGGGTGTTGGTACTCTCTCTGAACTTGAAGGATGGACCTGGTGACGTTGGATTTGTTCTATACAAACAGGAGATGTGCTAACGAGATTTCCGTGAGTTAAAGGTGTTTCGAATGAAGGAAAGCGAGGGTGAGTGCTAGTACATGGTTGTACCGTGACGGTGTGTACTGTAGAATATTTCACAAGCTTTTATGCCCCGTCGAGCCTCCTTGTCAGTCGCCTCACTCCCAACCCCGTCTATGCATTGTGCTTATACGTTTCTACATGCTGTCAATACCCCAAGCCAGATCGGAGAATGAGAAAAAAAGAGAGAAGAACAACGGCCAACCTTTACTATGAGAGTCATAACGAGACCACTTATGTGGTCCATGGTAGACATCTCTGTTCCGATCAGCCTAAACGTCTGGAGAATTAGTTTCCCCCCGGGAAGGCATACATTGCGTGTACCCATAAGAGTACACAGGGTTCTTCGTGAACCGTCGCGTCCAAAAAGTGCACATTGGACAGCTGGTTGCAGGTGAATCGGCAAGTAAACAATAACAGAATCCACAACAGAAAAAAAACCTCTAGGAAAAGAAGTCGTTGCAATTTTACATAAGTACACATGTCAACGGTCGATTGAATACCCTCGGTCATTTTTCTCTTTGGACAAAAAGGTCGGCAACGGGGAGCCCGTCGACCGCGTTAAACAGAACTCCCTCGCAACCTACCTAAGCGCATCGGAAAATACACAAGGCACTTAGTAAAAGCATCCAGCAATGCAGGAACAAAAGGCAAGAGACCTCGGAGCAAAAAAAATGACAATGGATAGAAAGCAAAAAAAAGACTCATAAAGATAATGTTCGGATGCGGGTGTTTAGAGGCGCAAAATAGTGCAAGACCAAGACGAAATTGAAGCATGGCAATCAACTCTCGCGCAAGATGAGTGTGGAAATTGTGCCTGGTTGAATCGGGCGGCGTTCTCGTACGCTTGTAACGTGGTGCTCGTAACCGTCTTCGTCTGCATGCGAGGACTGGTAGCCCCTCAAACTGTCTTCCGCGTAATAGAAGCTCCTTCGCCGTTGACCGCCGACGCTGTCCCGATCGAACTCTTGGCCCTCCGGTCGTACACCCACGTGGCTCGTGGTCTCTGTGAGACTGGCCAGTCGCTTGGCGCCTTCGGTAGGCCTTGTAGCCCACGTACGCCACGATCACGTACGCCACGATCAGGACCGCTACGGAACCTAGGGAGCTGACGACACCGACGATAGCGTCCTGGCGAACATTAGATCCACTTGACGAAGACCCGCCGCTGTTACTGCTTCCACTACCAGGTGTCAGACCTTGGATGGAATTCAGTTGGAAGGTCAGATCGACACACTGTGCTAGCTCCGTGGGAATGGTGTCAAGTTGAGCAGTATAGAAGGTGGATTTCTGGTTCGCGATAAGGCTGGCAAGTGTGGAAACGTCGTCTTTTGGGATGAAACCTTTGCAGGTCGTTAACAGTTTGTCCACATCCGCTGGCCCGCTATATGACGAGGGCTCATAAACTGAGAGTTTGTAGTTATCAACCTCTCCGACTAGCACGGAATTAATTTGGCGGACGGATTAATACATACTCGAAAAACATACCATTGATGCCAAGGGCTGTAGAGATCACAGTAGGGAAGTACTCGAAAACCTGGCCCGCAGAATCTGCATTTTGCGCCACAAATTGCCAGTTGAGATAATCGTTGAACACAATTGTGATCATGACATCGGTACTCGGAAGGCTGTTGAGGTCGAGTGCGGGTTGCGGCAGGATGCTGCTGGGTAATCCACTAGGGAGGGAGGGAAGGGAGGAGAGGCCGAAGGCGGTACCGAAAACAACAAAGCAGACGATGTGGGCAGGTCTGGATCGGTCATCGTCGGCGGAAGCTTTGGAGGGCAGAGAGGTCGATGTTGTAGACGTAGAGGAAGTCGACTCACCAGGACAAAACAAACCCAAGCCATAGATACACGGCGTACTTGACGAAGGGGGGGTCGTCGATGTGGACGTACTAGAAGTCAATATGAGAGGAGGGGTCGGAAAACTCGTCGTCGTAGATGTAGATGGAGTCGACGAGTCAGGCCCAAACCAAGGAGACCATCACACGTCGAACTCGGAGTGGAAGTGGGGGTCGACGGTGGAGGCGAACTAGAAGTTGATGTGGAAGAAGGGGTCGAAGAGCTCGTCTTCGTAGATGTTGAAGAAGTCGACGAGTCAGGACAGAGCAGACCCAAACCCAAGAGACCATTACACGTCGAACTCGGAGTGGGA
Source organism: Boletus coffeatus (assembly GCA_038092175.1). Lineage (NCBI taxonomy): Eukaryota > Fungi > Basidiomycota > Agaricomycetes > Boletales > Boletaceae > Boletus > Boletus coffeatus. The sequence continues at coordinate 3,611 of JBBPPS010000184.1, forward strand.
GTGGGGGTTGACGATGTAGACGTACTAGAAGTCGACGTGGGTGTTAGGGACGACGAGGTAGTTTGCGAGGTGGTCGGCGTCGGCGTCGGCGTAGAGCAGCCAAGGCCAAGGCCAAGCAATCCACCACAGGAGCTGGAGGAGGTCGACGAAGGGGGGAGGACGGAAGAAGTCGAGTTCGTACTCTGGCCATCGAGTAGGTTGACAAGGGAGTCGGTCAGGTTACCTGGAAAGAGGAGAAATAACTGTGAGCACGGGGGAGGGAAGCGGGAGAGGATGGACCGAGACCGAGACCGAGACCGCCCTGTGGTTCCTCGTGCTTGAGGGAGAGGAAACGTCGGGCATGTGACTTTGAGAAGGAGAAATGGGAAGCGTCGATGATGGGGAGGAGGAAAACGGAAAACGGAAAACGGAAAACGAAGAGAATCATCTAGAAGAGTGATGAAAGTTAGGCAAATAAGCGTAGATGGCTTGCAGAGGGAAGCTGCCTGCAGCAGTTGTCAAGAAAGCAAATGGACAAGAAAACGAAGAGAATCGGTTAAGCGTGACGCACACCGGTCACGATTCCCTCTCACTGACCTCTCCCTCGTCCCAAATAGTCCGTGAACTCGAAATCCGTCGCGCCGACTGCCGTCCGTTTGGTCTCGAGTCCACCACGGGATCCTCGTCCATCTCGACATTGCCTTCGAGTTGAGATTGTTGCGTGCTGCCAGCATCATGATGACCGATACGCCACCACTTTCGTACACATCTTGGTGTTCCAGAAGGCAGCCCGGCACGTAAGGATGAGGTAGTCGATGATGTTGTCCCCATCCGCGAACACCACCGTACCTAGCTTCAGTGCCCGTGCCTTCTCACCTGGTACGATCGTCAGCTGAACTGGACACAGCGACGGATGGGAGAGTACTACGCTCAACAACAGTATCATCATATCAGCCTTCTGATGCATTTGAGGATAATGAAGGATAAGCCGCGGGGGAGTTGTCATGTTAAAGTTAGACGGTCGACGGTACTAGACTCGGAGGTGTGCAGTGAAGGATAAAAAAAGGGACGAAAAAAACCCCACCACGACACGGTACACGCGACTTTACCTCCATCGTCTTCGTCTCCCTTACCCCGACCACCACGCCGTGACCACCTTGCTTCCGCCCACGCCACCAGCCTCTTGCACGTATCCACCGTGTCCAGAACGACCGATGTACAGTTTTGGGCTCTCGTACTATGACCCCCGTCTCGATGGTCTGTAATCCACGAGAGCGATTGTCAAGACGGAGTGGTGGATCAGAGAGAAGCGGAGTTTGCACATGATTTTTCAGCGTTGGACAAGGTCATCGTTGGCATTTAATAGATATGATCATACGACTCGAGAGCCGTTGATGGAAGGAAAGGAAGCGCGTGGATATTTACGTAACCATAAGCTTATGTGTTCAGTGAAATGACTGAACCGTTCAAGTTATTCCCCGTCTATCCACTCAGGTTCGCTACCCAATTCCTCATAGTCATCTTGATCCTGCTCTTCTCCCTCATCCCAGTCTCCATTTGCTTTATTTGCCTCTACGTCATCCTCTTCGTCCAAGTCCCAATCAAATGCCTCACGATTCCCAAGCGTCAACTCCGCCGCTTCATCTGAGTCACTTGCGTTGTCATGACATGGGGAACGATTCCTGGTTCGTGTAGTACTGCCCATAGCATTGCCCCTGCCCTGCTGATCAGACCGGATGGAGTCTCTGATACCGTCATGCTCTTTGGAATGGGCATAGATGTGGCCAATTCCAAGGGCCCAGTGGTACCGGAGGGCCATATCTCGGTCGACGAACCTATTCATGGTGAATCAACACATTCAACATTCATTAAAGACAGATCACTAACCGATTAACATAATATCGCCTCCAATCATCGCCATCACGAGCAATTCCAGACACAGAAACCCCGTCGGGGTGAAGTTTTCCAGATGCAAACGCTGGAATCAGGTGACAACTCCGGACCACGTCAGCAGGGTCAACAAATCCAAAAGCACCGTCTTCCGCCATGGGGACAAACCGTAGGGTATCAAGAGTGAGTTTGTTCCTAGGGAGTTGGTCAACCAGCTCAAACCAGCGTATCCAAAGGAATTCAATGCGACGAGGCTGATAGTCCTTTAGTTCCGGTCCAGTATAGATGCTATTTGCATGGTAAACGCCAAGCACACGAGCATAGCAAAAGGGGTGGACGGAGGAGCCAGACAACATCATGATGTCTCGATGTTCCGTATTGGGGTTTACTACATCCTGCGCCCGGCGAACGTCGTAAGTGGTGTAGTTGATGCGCATTAGGTTGTGGCGATAGATATTATTCCCCCGGAGAACTACCTGATTTAATATAGTGAAGTCTTGAGCTGTTTCCGTGTTGGATGCGGGATGTGACGAATCTCCCATAGGCTTAACCCCGTGCATTATTCGTACAAGTGGCAGCAAATGTGCTTTCAGTTTTGATATAAAGTTCTAAGAATCCTTTATAAGAGAACTGTAAGGCATACGGAGGATTGATGAAAACGAACACTTGTAGCGGGATCGTCTGAATTGCGTCGAACAAAGGTTGTAAGTTCCTCCGGGTGGTTTTGCGCTTTTCCAATATGATGGTGCTCTTCTGGTGAATTTGGCACCTCCTCAAGCTGAGTCGGTGTAGACGTTGAGCAGCGCATGGAGATCCGACGTATACGGGCTTGACGCCGCTCGATGCGGGTAAGTTGCATGATATATGATTTCCGACTTGTGCGGGTGTACCTAGCCTTTCCGACTCGGTGTTGGAGCTCGCCCTGAAAGAGACAGATTAGTATCGGTGAGACAGGTCAACGGTATAAACACGTCACTGTTTGTGTTGAATATGAATCCGTCGTGCCAAAAAAGCGTATTTGAGCCGCATAATCTCCCAAAGCATGTAACTTGTATGTTTGCAAATTGAGTGTCTTGGGGAGACGAGCACCAGTAAATGCAGATGCACGGTCCACAGCAGGAGCAACAGCAGGACCATTTTTCAGGAGGCGTTCTCGTGTTTCCCGACGTTTACGGGCTTCCACCTCCCGTGGAAGTTCTTTGGTTATAAATTCAGGGCATGTCTCTGCCACGAAAGCTCGAAGGTCGCTTGCTAGCTCGACAGTTACATCATCCAAGATATTTAACGTGTCGTCTGTGTGCAGGCGCAACTTGGCAAGTGCATGCCAATGACACAATAGAAACAGAAGGTGCGATATACTTCCGTTGTGAGGTTCTGGAATAAGACCCTCGAACACGGGAATAGCACACTACCAGAATACGGTGTAAGTTTATTGCTCAATCGAAACTTATGTATGAGAAACGTCACCTGTAAAATATCCTCGAAATCCCTTGCGGCCATCTTCTTCATCTCAGAGGTGTTTTTAGAGAAACGCCTGATGGTATCTCGTCCGAAAGTGGGTACTTGTCGAAAGCTTCAAAAAAGATAGTATATCAGACACCCCAGTTAAGGTCACACAGTCACGTACCGCTGGTCAAGCTCGTGGACCATGCTTCTCTTCTGTGCATCTAGTATACGTAGGAGGTGAATAAAGATAGCCTTCCATACCCCGAGTTCGAACTCGTGTAGAAGGTCTACCACCAACATAAGAAAAAAATCAAAGCCCGTGTGGCTCAGTCTATCAGAGAATGCATTCTGCGAAGCCTGGTTAAGCTATCTCTATGACCGAACAAAAAAAAACGCACAAAGGTGGGGACGAGTGACTCAGGTTTCAATAGTACTTCAACTTGAGCAGTATCCACTGCGTAATTCTTCTCGTAGATGAGCTTTCGAGCCTCGACAATTTTGGCCCGTCGCTCTGCTGTGTCGACACGGGCATCGACTGTGCGCTGAAGCATGTCCTCCTTAGTGGCGAGCTGTTGGACACAGTTTTTCGGAGTTAGGCAACGCGGACACAGACATGTACCGAGGTTCCGTATGCATGCTATTAAAATTCTATCTGATGGATCAGTTGTGTTCTGTATAGTAAATGAGACGAGTCTTACTTCTCAGGGTAGTCCGCTGAGTAGGTAAATATCCGAGGATAAAATCGTCTCTTTATTCCATCGCAGCAAACGATTACTATTCCATGTTCGTAAGCATCAATGAATTCTGTGTCAAGTAAAATCTTCCATTGTTCTTGGAAGAGTTCACGACGACAGTGCGCAAAAAAGGAGTCGTTTGGCATCCTTCCTCCAGTGTTATGCGTCGCGAAATCCTTGAAGTCGTCTGGAAGCTGGAGGTGATGTGGTCAATGGAATATATATTTTCTCCACGACGAGTGAACTCACAGTTATAAAATATCCCACATGAGTACAAAGGTTACTGGTTGGCTGACACCTGTAATACTTAGATTCGTTGCCGAAGTAGACGTAGAGCGGCCAAAGCTTTGCATTACCAAAGGATGTCAAGTGGGTCGAGTCGGACCAAAACATGAGTCCTGCAATACATCGGGGTAAGTCACACCCGGCCTCCGGCAGCGAATATTGCAGTTGTTGGTGGGCTTGTATGAATGCATCGGACGTAAACAGCTCTCCATGAACGCGTACATCTTTGTCCGCGTGTGGGAGCTGCCATCTGAGTTCATAGGGCTCGTAATGAAAGAGGCGATCATGCTCGGGATCTGTAAGTTTCTCGCGAATGATGGATACCAAGGAACGATGATGAAAGTCTCCAGCGCAATAGCTTTTTGGGCCGGGATTTTGGTAGCGACTATGAAATGGTGCGGAGATTGTGATAGGCGTCCGTCGCCAGTTGTCGTCGTCATCTAGCCACTCGGCATCGTGCTCCCGGGTATCTTCGCCCAGCTCACAGTCAATTGTCTTCCAGTTCGTTTTCTCGACATCCTGAGAATGAAAGTCGGAGTTCCCTACGATGTTTAAGAGCTGCTTAAAGCTCTCCTGGGACTTTTGAACGCCTTGATTCCAGTACCATTCCCCAAGACGGAAAGAGTTTTGGTTCGGATAAGGATGGTAGGGATTTTTCGAACTGCCAGAATCCGAGTCGCGACTGATTACAGGATCTGGGTGCGGATGGTTTATTGAATGAGGATCGTCAGGATCATGTGAGGGAAGCGAGACTGTGCGATAGAGTCGATATAAACCGAACTTATTTATCTGACTTTTGAACCTTCGAAGGCATGCACTCGCCAACGACATAGGTTGCGACCCAGATGTAGGGTCCGCTTGGGGTATGTCTGTGGGGGGAAGCGGCCTGGGAGATTCTGGAAGGCAGTCCCTAAATCGTAGGGGTAATTGACGGTTCTGTCGACGGGGCCTACGCTGTGCCAAAGACAATGTGTCATCTTCCCTTTCGAACTCATGGCCTAGATGACCCTTGAAGCGGCAGAAATGAGCTTCCAAGGTACATTTTCAAGTTAGCATGTGTACCAGCACGTACGTTGTTTTCCTGTATGTTGACAGGAGGATGCTCCTCAGGCTCTCGAGATTCGGAACCCCCTCCGCCATCAGGATGGACACTGAGGCGAGTTTTTTTGCTTCGGTATAATTCCTTCGCCTTTTCGAGGGCGCCCAGCAAGCGTTTCTTGCCCCTTTTACATGTCTTCTCATGCCTGGTGAAGGCCCCGATGTCACTGAAAACGCGACCACACACACACGTCTGTGAAAATATGGTGGACATGAGAAGTAATAGTAGCCGCAGGAATCTGCAGATGCGGCTGAAGCTGAACTCCCGACAATGATTCACGGAACGACCTGCCAAACTTATTTTCACACCCTGCTTTCGAGGTTTACAGAGCATTAATGCGTGGGAATGAGTCCCGAGGAACTACTGAACGTCGACTGTACGAATACTACCCATCAATTCCTCCAACGGTGTCTCCGAGTCCACCCGGATCTGAACCTTGATGAAACTGTCCGTCGCGACGCGTTTGTATTGCACGCGACGAGTAACAGCACACCGAAGGGCTCCCTGAGTAGAACGACGAGCCGGAATGCGGGCGTACGCAGATCAAACAGAGGAATATCACCCTCAAAATCCTCGTCAACTAAGGAGCTAATCCACGGGTGAACGAGAACTAAATGCTGTATCGAAAGTGATTCGTCCTTGGTTTCAATCCGTACCTCACCCAGGATCCGAGTTGTGGCATGATGAATATGAAGGCCCGAGTCGGAATGGGATGCCGGGAGAGGGGTGATGTTGGTGACACGGAGAACAAGACCAGGAAGTTTCAGTCGACCGGCGACAATGGATGGTGAGGGAACACCGAGGAGCCGTTCATATAACTGAACGATCGGGGAAGGGTCAGGGAATGATGAGTGCAATGCCGTGATAATCCGATCCATCTCGGCGGTCTCGACAGGTTGCGGAACGTGCGGGGGAACGACTTGATCATAAACGATGAGATCCAAAGGAAGGTAGCTGTGGTTACCACCCGAGATCCCAGTCTAGGCGAGAATCGTGTCAGTGTCAGACCGCATGAGGATGTGTTCCAACAGACGACTGACTGCTCGCTTGTCCTTGCCATGTATGACCGCCGGGAGTGCGACATCAAAGATACCAAATAAGGAGTATGCAAGATCTTCTACCCATGACTCTCATCCATCGTTTTAGAATCCTATTTCGCCTGAAATTCTGCGCGTCGTCGCCTCTCGAGTACAAGCAAACGATCGTAATGATCTCCTCCTTCTCTCCCCCGAAACAGAGGAAGTTGGACCAAATGAGCCCCCATACCCTCGGGAGGTTTCGGGACTTGAGACGTATGTCCCAGCATACCTCAACGTGCCTCATCTTCGCCGGTTAACTGCCCTTGTCGCATGGAGCACTTCTCTGCTTTGTTCGTCTCTGCAGCTGTGGACATTGATTTTGCCTTTGCTGTCCGTTTCCACTATGTACTTTTCCCCCTTCGGATAATAAGAATGCAGTTTCCAGGTAGACTCCGGGTAACCTGTATTGCAGGTAAACAAGTACACAAAAAAAGTCAATAGAGGACCCGTCGAGTTATCCGTCTGATTGTTCGGAGCAGGTCAGCAAGACCGTCGATCCATCATCAATTTGATGCGTTAATTCCAAAGGATTCAACAGTACACGGCTTCCGCTTTCGGTAGACAATTGTTGCATACACAGAGTCTAAGTCGCCTGAGAACCACTGCGAAGAGAAATCGTGAAAGGAGGAAAAACTCACGGTAACTATGTGAGACAAGCCAAAATGTTCAGCAATCAAGTCTAGTGTGCCTGCGGTCGTCGTCTATGGTACGTTAGAGAACGAATGTTTGGTACGGACTTGCGTCACCTTTCGGAACCATAGAGCTACTTCTTTCGTTGGTCGGTCGTCACCCATCATCACAAGACGCACCATTACATGAAGGCGCTGGTCGACAGGCGGCACAGAGGTTTTGTCCTTGGGGTTTCCAGGGACGGCTTTGTGACGCAATTTCATTAGATTGACTTTTTGCAGCTGGGCCAGTTTCTGAGGGTTAGAAAGACGACACCTCTGTCTAGGCGCTACCACGGGTGTTTGGGACGAGGTGCAGACTGCCGAAAATTTCAAGAATGGCACGAGCAGTCTCATGCTTCACGTTATCCTTCCCGATGGTAAGGCCAGTACACAAGTGAGACTCCATATGACGGTGGCTGCGCATCGTGTAAGATATCCCGGACGTGGGACGCGGTGTCTATGGACGTACTCGACGCAAAAACCGAGGTGACAGCCAGGGCAGCCGGTCGGAGCCGCCGCGCCAGATTCGACCTCCTGGGTGTGATCGACGGCGGTCAAGCTTATCGCAAGGGATGGCTGTTTGCAGCCTAAGAAGGCGCACACGGGACGTGCACGGGTGGAGGACGATGAGTCGAGCGGATGCTGCTGCACAAAGGAACGGTCGTGAAGAGACGGCGAGATATGAAGCTTGCAAAACCAATGCAGACAAGTGCATTGTATGGGGAGGAAGTCGATGACATTGCACGACTGTAGAGCACAGTGCTTGCCGATCGGATTCATATCCATCATGAAAGTTGCGAGTCAAGAGCTGATTGGTACACTCAACGGGTCCCCTGGGGCATTACATAACCCAGTGCTGCGTAGCCACGTAGCGCACTTTTTTTGGTCTGAGAATACAAATCATGGATGACAATGCGGCAGCGCGAAAAATGCAAAGCGGTAAAGACATCTAGTTCTTCCGACAGAAAGAAGACCCTAGAAACAGTGTGATGTTAGCGGGTGCATACTCGGAAGGCTTAACAGACAGAACCTTCCGTCAGTCGCGCCTTTCCACCAGTAGGTTGGCATAGGACGCTCGCACATGAGCCACACAAAACCACTGATTGTGCATGCGAGAAAACGGTTGTGATTGCAAAGCAACCTACATTTTGGCGGGCATGTGAGCATAGTATCTCGGACGACTGATGGGAGTGATGACAGACCTGGGCACTTGACATCCATAAAGTAGGAGTTAGGTGATTGTACGAGACGTTTGAGCTTGTGCTGTCTCCTTTCGTGTTCAGCAGAGGGATTTAAGTGATCGATTGCGAGAGGCTATGGAAGTGTGAGACGCGGTGAGGAGGAGTAGACCGATGGACGTACCATGATTGCGAGAGTGGGTGACCTTCTGGACGGATGATGATTGTGTACGAGGAGACTGGAAGGTTAAAGTTCGTCGGGGCTTAACGTATTTTTAATCTCCGCGCGGCTCCATCCGGCCGTGTGTGTGGTCAATATAATGCTAATAATAGCTCACCTACGCAGCCAGACTCAACGCCGATAGTCATGAACATCATCGTATGTCCATGCGCACTGCGATGAAGCATTCTAATTTTTATCCAAGGAAACGCTCTTTGGTAGGACTGTTACTCCCGCCGAACGCCTCCGTCAGCACCAGCGGGCACTCACAAAGGCCCAGCGCGAGCTCGATCGAGAACGCTCGAAGCTTGAGCAGAGCGAGAAGAAGCTCGTCGCAGACATAAGGAAGAGTGCAAAATCAGGTCAGATGGTATGTGATTTCCAGCGCTATAGCGACCTTCACCAACC
>JBBPPS010000185.1:0-12597 GCA_038092175.1 Boletus coffeatus
GAGGCCATCATCCTCGCCAGACAAGCCCTCGACCTTCGCCCGTCAGGGCACCCGGATCGATCGAGCACCGAAGACTCTGGATGGACCCATAGCCCGCAAAACGCTGGACGACCCAAAGGCACCAAGAACAAGCCACAGTTGGCCACCCCAGAAACGCGCGGGAGCACAGTTGGAACAGCAAACTCGGTCGACGGCTGGGAGGTCACGCAGAACGACATCCGCACACCCCAGCAGGTACCCTTGATGGGGGTATGTGAGGTATACGGCCATCCCGGCGCGTCCTATTGGCAACCACCAAAAATCCATTCCTAAAGGAGGTTTTGGATACTGCTTTCGGCTCAGTCAAATCAGTGGACCGTGACAAGCCTGCAATCTTCCTCATCCTGGTTCTCCTTCCCTCTGTTTCCGGTAGCGGGGAATCTCGTCGCTCGTCGGTCATTCCGGATCCAGGTCGTTCAACATTGGTAGCCTCCCCTACAGCAGCAGCCGGACCAAAGAAACCGGGTGCAGCGATTAAGGAATCCACGTAAGGATCGATATTCAAAGCATCCCTAATCACGCTGATGGACACACCTAGCCGAACGTCCACTACGTTCGATGCATCAAACCGATTGAAGCCTAGAAACCATGGGAATTTGTACCGTCTCAGGTTTTGGGACAGCTTCGTGCTTGTGATGTTTTGGAGACTCAGTTGCGCTGGATACCCTTCTCGTTGGACTTACGAGGAATTTGCGGAACGTTTTGATCCTGAGTGCCTAACTCAAATGGCACCCTAGATATTATATGCTTGTCCCGGATCAGCGGATTGGCAACCTATGATACAGAAACTAGAGCTTAATCATCTGTGCTCGTTCATCTTGGAGAAGACGATCAACGACTCTAACAAGTACCAAAATGGTCTTACTAAGATCTTCCGCGCGGGTATGCTTGCGGCTGCACTGGAATCTCTCAGATTCTGGTCACCATCGTGCAAAAGAACATGCGACGCTGGATGGCCGTTGAGAAGTACCAAGAACTCCGTAACGCTACTATCAAAATTTAGACGTGGTGGCGTGGCATCTTGGTAAGGCGGCTGGTAGAGAGTATCCGCAGAGATGTTGCTACGAGGAGGTTACAGGCTGGTGTTCGAGGGTTTCTTCACAGGTCGAAGTTCCTCCAAGTTCGCCAATCAGTTATTGCTATGCAGAGCCGTGAGTTCCGAACGTTACTGCATAGACCCACTGTACCGATCCATGACGCGTTTAGGTGTTCGCGGTGTACAGGCGCGGCAAGCTTTCAGGGGGACGAGGACGCTACATGCAGCTGCGCTGCTGCAATCGTTGTTCCGTGGACTGTATGCCTCCCCCTCCCTTTTTTGCCTCTCGTTTAGCATCCTGATGGCCGATACACAGATTATACCGCCGTTCCTACCGATCCGAGACAAGACGTGTAGTTTGCATACAGTTTTGCGTACGACGACGCCTCGCGAAGAAACAACTCAAAATCCTTGAGGCCGAGGCACGCTCGGTCTCTTCAAACCGCGTTGCAAACTGCGGAGGCTGAGTTATCTCGGCGCGAAGAGCTCCTCCAGTCAAAGGCTGACATCGAGAAGCATCTAGAAGATGCAACTGCCAAGGCAGCCGAGAAGGAGGTGGCGATTCAGAAATTGACCAACGAAGTGGTCGCGCAAGCTGCTCAGCTACAATCCCCGGAGAAGTCATTTGCAATTTCGCCGATGCGATCGTCAGAGGACGTTTCTGTCATTACTACCCTCAAGAATGAAGTTAGCAATTTATGCGAACAACTCAATCGTGCCAATGCGTACAATGGACGAGAGCCCCCGACATCTCCAACTTTCGTCCCGGCACTCCGCATCCCTGAACCCAACAGTTCTAACTCACTTTCACTGGTACCACCCGTCCAACCCAGTCGCCATCAACAAAGGCACAGCTCCGCAGGTGTTTTTCAACTTACTCCCTCCGCGTATGGAGCCTCTGGAGATGAGGTGATGATTGCTGCTAAGCGTAGCCAAGCACTTAGCCACTGGCAGGGGGCAGTCTCTGTCGCCTGCGATGGAGCGGACAAAAGTCTCCGGGGGTGCGGACCAATGGTGTAGCCAATCTTCGCAGCCCGTCCCTCCTCCTTTCTCATCTATACATGTACTGTCCGGAAACTGGGTCTAACTTGAATGCGGTCCTAATTCACGGAGACATGATCATGAATGGCACACACCAGGGCTTCGCTGGTTTCGGTTTGGCCAGTAACCCCAACTGCAACACGGTCCTGCGACCTCACACTGGCACAGCCTGTCGGCCAATGCTTCTCGGTCCTCAATACTACAATTACACCACTCCGAGTCGGAGATGGTCCTCCCGGATGACCGTGTGCTCGTGTTGCCCTCGGAGGGCCCGGCGACACGGAACCGCGACACTGCATCTCACGTCGGTCTGCCACTTTGAAGAAGTTCGTTCGAATTCTCAGCATGAACAGTCAACCCCGGCGTTTAGTGACATTTTGAACTGGCAAACAAGGTGGAAGAGTCCGAAGAACTACTATGCTGAAATTCCAAATACGTCCTCATGTCATTTCGGGTCACCATTAAGTAAGTAACGTTACCGTTGTCATTGTCCCGTGACCTCGTCCCGTGACCTTGTCCCGTGATACTTACGCTTAAATGACAGCCTGAGGTCACGTTTTATCAAGCGACGAGATATTTAAGTGCTCTCGAGATCTGAACGTTTGTTCCATCATCCTTTCTCTCTTCGACTTGAACCACTCACTTTTGATCCTCCATGCCTAACTCGACTGCTGCTTCCCCCAACTCGTCAGCTGACGGACGGAAGAGGGCACGGTCGAATGCACTCCAAACGGGCCCTAGGAAGCGAGCGTATGTCTCGCACACAAGTGCGAAGCGTTTGTCACTGATTCCCAGCCAGAAGCACTCAAGATCCACTGGTACACCACGGACGTCACTTCGGACGCGTGGTTCACGCCTTCTGCAGCGTCCAGACGCTGCTCACGAATGGTCTCTTTATGATGGGTGAACTGGCTGATAGGGACATGGAGACGTTTTCCAAACAGTGAGTCGCTGCCTCAGACTCAGTCAAGCTCGCCTCTAAAATTCTTTGCAGCGAAAGGAATGAGTTCGCCGTGTTCCTCGAGTTGCTCAAGCTCGTCTCGTCGCTGGAAGCTCGTCTCTTATCATCTGACGAGGAAGAAGTCGTCGTTATAGCTGAGTTGGTAAGAGTTCACTGCAAGATAATGGCTGGTTGAGCTGATCGTTCTCTTAGATCCAGAAAGGCGCGAACGGCGCTAGGGCCGATGACACGAAAGGCATGAAATGTGCCATCGTGGATTGGATCACCCCCAAAGGCCAAACGCTCAACCCACACATTCCCCGTAATGTGAAATCTGGCCGAGGCTTCCACCACGAACGTACCGGTGCGTTGCTTTGCCCGGCTGGATATGATTGGTCCAATACCGGGTACGTATATCAATTCAATTAAACTACCTACCATGCTCATAATGTATTGCAGAATCAAGGAGCAATTACGCACGGGGCAACTCCGCGTCGCAGGAGATCAATGGCCTATCTTTTTGTATGCGAACTATACGTACGACGCGGAAGATCCATGGAACGGTTTATTGCGTAGTGGAATACTGGTATCGGTAGGTCTTTTTTTGATATTCAATTCCGCGCTTAGAGATCATACCAAACGCAGGCTTACAAACATATATTTACGTCGCCGAGTTCCGTCGACGTCGAAGAGCCCAAGGCCACACGGTCTTGCAATGCTCGCCTCCACGGGATGCACGCTGTAACGAAAGCGTCGATTGCTTACGTTGCGACACAGGTATGTTTTCCGTCTGATCATGTTCGTGCGCAGCAGCTTATGCGTTTGATAGGCTCGTTTTGCCTTGACGTCCGCCCAAGTATTTTCGCGCACGGACCTTTTAACTGACTCAGAACGCTTCTATGACAGCATACTCGAACTGCTCGATGATCCGGAAGAGAAGGAGGAAGTCGAACTGGTCCTGCAGTGGTGGAATAGGTAAGTTCTTGTTGCATTAGGATGCTCGTGCTAATGTTGCCGCAGACAAATTTTCCCGACCAACACTGAAAGCTCTCGACTACCTTCTGAGAACAGTGCTTTGGCTATGATTCACCGCAGGCGGGCGGTGCTCAAAGGTGCGGGAGCCAATGACGCTACATCGATGACACGCGAGGCTGACATGGCAGCAGCTACCAGTGTCCCTGGGCCGAGCCGCACACGCACCGCAAACTCCACCGCAACATTCGACGTCCAAGATACTGCGACCTGAGTATTTTCAAACTGTCAGAGTCGCGGTCCTTGGTATGACTGGTCTGTGCTACATATTTTCAAACTGTTGGAGTCACCGTGACTATGGTGGTCCTATGTATGACTGGTCTGCACTACTTGAGACTATTACCATCATATTATACTTGTAGTTGAATGCGTGTTAATTTTTAATTTGTTATGTAATTTGCTGATATGATGTAATGCCAGTAATAGATGGCGCAGAAATACCAAATAAACTAGCTATACTCTAGCACTACTCCAACAAGTCAGATGTGTCCTATATCAGTTGCGGGTGAATTCGGATCTACAATACTGACAAACAAGCATATCCCTGACTGCCACAAGTTGGTCAGATCTGCACCTCAGACAAACAAGCTCATGTATGTCTGAGTGTTACAGAGTTGGTCAGATGTGCACCTCAGACAAACAAGCTCAGGTATGTCTGACTGCCACAAGTTGGTCAGATCTGCACCTCAGACAAACAAGTTCATGTATGTCTGAGTGTTACAGAGTTGGTCAGATCTGCACCTCAGACAAACAAGTTCATGTATGTCTGACTGCCACAAGTTGGTCAGATCTGCACCTCAGACAAACAAGTTCATGTATGTCTGACTGCCACAAGTTGGTCAGATCTGCACCTCAGACAAACAAGCTCATGTATGTCTGAGTGTTACAGAGTTGGTCAGATCTGCACCTCAGACAAACAAGCTCATTAATTTAAATGCTCTCAAGGAATATATTGTATGATCTACACATATGTATTTTTGATAGACATTACAAGTCATTGAACAATGGATAATATCATATATAAAATTAACATTCATTTGAAATTTTCCTGATGTAAGGGATCCTCCATTAGCCGAAGGTGCCGAACCGCTGTTCGGTCACAGAATTACGCAATGTCGGCATTGCCGTAAGGATCTCCAGATCTGATCTGATGTTTCGCAATCACACATGGAGCCGCCTTACATTTTCTTGAGTGCAGCGCTGTTAGGTCAATATATGTCTTGATTTTGAGTGTGCAGGACAAACTTGGATGATGGCGAAGCGCAAGATCAATCCCGGAAATGTTACTCACACTGTATGGGTGACGAAGAAAACTAGCAGGGGGAGCAAACTTACACTGGTGAAGCTGGATGACCAGAAGACTCCCAAGTCCCAACGACAATCTACCCATGGAACTCCTAAGAAATCCAGAACTTATAATCCCACTCCGAGCAAGCTGAATTCATTCCATATCGACAGGTATGCATCAGATTAAGAGCTGTATTCTGGGTCTTGACAAATTCATAGCATTGATGAAGGGCAGCAAGTGATCCAGCAGATCAGGTTCAAGGCAAAGAATGCGAGCATATTTTCATGTTTTTGATGTATCATACTAAATGTTAGGCAGTCATCCAATGAGTATCTAAGGACATGGTATGGGCATAGGAATGAATTCCTTACAGCCTTATTGGACATGGAAGCACCCCAGGACCCTCGGAAATGCTCTGTCTGTGCAAAGGATGGTACCTACCGATGTTCTGGGTGTTTCGGACAGCCCTTATACTGTACAAATTGCTGCAGGGAAGAGCACAAGAAGAATCCCTTCCATCGGATTGAGCAATGGACCGGAACATTTTTCGAGGATTCGGCATTATTCTTGGTAGGTCACGCAAATACCTGATAGTTGTACCGAATGTTGAAAACTCGGTTCGACAGACTGGCTTCGAATTAGACCTCGGACATGGGGGGGGTTGCTGTCCGGGAAACAGGATGGGTCGGAAACCGTGTTCGGAGGCAGCCCCTGGTCCGATTCCTATGGATGATGAAGCATGGGAGGATCTTGCCGACGAATCAGAGGACCGACCCCCTCATCTAAAGCCACCATCCGGAAGCGACTATCTCACCATAGTCGACGTTTCGGGGATACACTTTGTGACAGTGAATTATTGCACTTGTCCTGGATCCCCTTCCGAATACCTACAACTGCTCAAATTGCGACTATTTCCAGCGACCTTGAAAAGGACGCGGACTGCGTTCACATTTCAAGTTTTGGATGATTTCATTCGAGACAATCTGGAGTGCGGTACATCGGCTATGAACTACTATAGCAAGCTCCGAAGGGTCACTTCTAATGTATTTCCCCACCTCATTCCGGTATGTGAATCAAACTTACTTTGTGAGTTATTGACATGGTTCCAGGACCGATATTCCGAGTTGCTCAGAGTCGCCCGACAATGGAGGCTACTGAAGTTGCTGAAATGGAATGGGTTCGGCCACCGCTCTCGGGAGGCCGAACAGGGTGAGCTAGCATTATTTTGCCCGGCATGTCCTCAACCGGGGATAAACGTCAGTGTATCAGATGAAGAGCTTTCTGAGTGAGCTTCATATCTTGACTGGAATGGATGTATTCAGTTTTAATAACCTGCTAATAGTTGGAAGTACTCCAGAACATTAGTCATGGACGGAAATTTCAAGGCCGAACACTTGCATGATAAGAATCCCGAGGATCAGGTTTGGCTGATGGATGGGCTGGGCTATATGGTCTCTCGGCCCGAGTACCATGAATACTTAAAAGTGACCGAATATCCTATGGAGGTGAGTATTCGGCAACCTTTCCGAAATTCAGGTTTGACAGCCTTCTTAGAGGTCGACCTGCAATAATCACCGGGCTGTTAACCAGGCCAACGCCAGCCGGGGAAGGCTACAGGCTACAGGTATCGGAGCGACCGCATGTGCTCGGCATGGATGCTTCGTCCCTCATTCCGTAGTAGACTTTCAAAAGGGCGAAAGGTGTGAGATTTGCCGATGATTCATCACCTAGCTCATTCATAACAGACAGGTGAACATGGACTATTCGTTCACGAATGCTTTGAAGCACAACATGGACGGAATTTCGAGGGCCATCAGCTTTTACGATGTGAACTGCGCGTACAACAAAAAACTCCGAGTTCGGGTTGGCAAGAGTGCATTGATTGATATTCCGAAGGACTTGGACATTGTTCCGGGCATCGGCATTTGGCATGTTCATGGACATCAGCCATCGTGCTTTCCTCGCTATGCACCCCTTTTCATCTCAGGTGCTGGATGGGTTGATGGAGAGATAATCGAAACCTTATGGTCTTCGCTCAATATTGTCTCTCGGTCGACTCGGGGAATGTCATCACCAGCTCGGCAAGAACTCCTTGATTTTCAAATGAATGACTCCAACTTCGTGAAGATGGTCCGAATGAGTACGCGTTACCATCCTGTTCTATCATCCTGATATATCTAATTTCATTCAATGCCCAGCTAATTCTCTTTCCCGAAAGATTACCGAAGCTCGGAAATCTTTAATTGAAGCTAGGTCCAAATTTTATGACCTGGATGCCGGGGTGTCAGATGCCGAAAAACGAGAATGGAAGCAGCAGGAGAATGGAGCGATAGAGAGTCGTCACATTGATGTAACTCAGATGGATATTTATGAAGTTAGATTGCAGAAAGGTAAGCTCCAATTTGATATGCCTCTCATCATTTGTTCAGTTTCCATAAAGCTCCTACTCAACGAGCCATGGAGCTCGGAATTTTGGAAAGTATGGCAACAATAGGACAAAATCAACGAGGAGTGGCAACTTGGTTAGCAAAAGGACTCAAGATTCAGCAAGCACAGATCACCCTTGGACGCGATGTCCGAGGTATTGGAGCAGGCTCAACCGAACTACAGAAGCTAGCTGTTGCCCGGCGGGCGGACAGGCTTTCTGCCGAGCTGTCTGGATTTCTAGCTGAGGGTCAAGCATATTTGACACAAGAATATTCGGATGATAGACAAAGTGACTCATTGGGCCGCGATGATGAAGCAGAAGAGATGCTAGAAGGAACCGATTTCTTGGATCAACGCCCCGAGCAAGTGTCTTTGCCATTACCATCAAATCTCGGCATCGAAAAATGTAAAGGTCTGGGTGCCGAAGCATTGCTCTCCTTGGAGCTGAGGCTTCGGATCGGGCAGGCGAACGATGCTCTACATGAGATACGGCTGGCCTTAGCCGACAAAGCTGTCTTATTTCGGACTGAAATTCGCCATTCAAAGAGCCAGGCTAAGAGCACTAGGGCTTGGGGAAAGGTGCATGCGGCTGATGCTATTGTCGCTCGGCATTGCTCAACATATCGAACTTGTCGGAAAGCTATGGTTGCACTGGGTGCAGACACAGAATTGTTAGAACGGTTTAAGATGTTGAGGGATGAGGATCTGAAGGTAAGCACTGCTGTTGTGATGCCGAATGCCCGAGACCATCGGAACGCTTCGCTGGCTTGGTTCTGGACCATGGATATCCCGAGGGACACCGAGAAGAACGATTGGATGTCTGAATGTAGGTTTCGGCTATTTTACAAGGCATCACATCGATTCAGAATTAATAGTCTATCGGGTGCATTGGCTGCGGGCGAAGGCTACCATGGAACGGAGACAGGAAGAAGAAGAGCTGCTCAGATCCGAGTTCAAATGGACCGCTGATTTCTTCAATCACAAAGCTCTCATTTGGGAGCAGCTAGCGATCCGAAGCAGTATGAAAGGGAGCCGAGGTGAAGCCTGTTATGCCTCCAGGCAGCAAGCTACGTTTGCTCGCCTCAGGGATCAGTGTCATGCCGAGTGGGATAAAGTTTCTGCTGCTGGACCTAGGAGAGTGGACTAGGGGTCATACCAATTGTATTTAGTGAAGTAATTGCCGATGATTATGATTGTGGATCATAGAACGTCTATTGTGTTTACAAACTCGGTGTGATTAATCGTATTGTTGTCCGGATTTAGCCGGTGTGGGCCGAATCGGAAGGGTATAAGAGAGCGGAATGAAAACGCCAAACGCTGTCAACACGTTCACCCCGTTCCTTCATCACTCAATGTACCAAGTCGTCGAGTTCGATTTCACCAAGATCTCACAGAGTTGGTTCCACATGATGATGTTCTACTTTTCCCTTCGGCTCGACATTGCTCTCGGGGTCTTGCGTGATAGTCACCGCGATCAATGGCCGAAATACTGGTACCGTAATCTGGTGATGGACATGGTACGTCGGGAAATTAACTCTCGAGGCAACGAGCTAATGACATTCAAACTCCAGGAAATGGCAGGATGGCTTCTTTCGGCATATTCGGCTCGGCAATCTGTTCCTCCTCCAGTCCCTAGGCGTTGGATCGACATGCTACACTCCGGCACTGAAGACATCATGGCCAGGCTAATCCTGGAATCCGAACGTTTTGATCGGGAGACTCTGGCATCTCCCAGGATCAGGGACCTGCTGCCATTTTGGCTACACAACTACGGGTGGCCGAGTTTCGGTATGGACAACACCTGGTGGTTGTACCCACTCCGAAAATATCGCAAAGATGACATACACACCACCGACAAGATCTTCAAAAGGGCATTCAACTTCTTCAATGTGAGTGGATTTGATCGCTAACAATGACTATGACCGAAGGAAATCGTGATCAGGGAACGTGGCCCGAGGAAGTATCGCCTTTACATGAAGTTCGGGACCTACCATTCCGAATTATCATGGACGGTCTCCATGACGAGCTCCAAACAAATCTGAGGAAGTTAGAAGAGACTGAAGTGGAGATGTGGCAAGCATGGGTCCAAGTTCAACGTCTTGCGGAGGGGAACCAGTCCGATGTTTAAATGTAGTATATATTCATTCAACTCTTCTTGTATGTACTTTGTACTTTTCCTCAATGTTTCCGGCATTTAAATACATGACTGGCCCACCTTACTATACTCCATATAGTTGCTGCGAGCTACCTCCAAATATTCATGGACGTTATCTCGCATGTAGAAGGACAGAACTGCCCTATCATCTCCTATCTGCCGAACCCCATGCTGAAGCATTCGGCCCGAGAATGCTATCGCTGTGCCGGGGGTGTAAAGGAAGCGACGAGAGATCGTCGGAATGGCAATATCGAGTTCGGCATAGTCCCCGACGCTGAGTAGCAGGTCAAACAATTGAGGTCTGCCATTGGCGTCGATGTGTAAGGGACTCATTCGGTTGACCATAACTGAAACGACGCTGAAAATTGATGGCCATATCGGAAGAATGGCTTTCATCTCTCCTTGCTCTCTGTCTTCTGTCCATCGGCCCAGCTTCACCAATGCTTCCCGACCGGCAGTATACATGTCAGGATGCATGATAGCAAGGCATGCGCTGAGCATTGCAGCGTGGTCCTTCATCGCCAACAACCAATCCCTAGTATATATGCTTTCTCGTCCACTTTTCAATAGAGCCGAAACCTCGGGTTCGGAGTTGGTGCTCTGTCGGAAAACGTTCAGATTCACATGTTTCTAAGGGATTCGTATGTTACTGACATTGTGGCCCTGCTGAAACCAAGCAGGAGATAGATTGATTGCTCCTCGAAGTTCGGCACCTGATCGAAAGAAAGTGTCCGACACTCTCCAACTTCGCCCTGGGCCAGTCAGGATGCTTCTGCAAAGTGTGCCAGCCATTCGAGACAATTGGTTCCAAATATATTTCTGATTATGAATGAGATTATATTCTGGATGATGACCCATATCTCACCTGATTCGGATCGCTGACTAGTCCTGGCAAGTACCACAATAGAATATACCCGGAGCGGTCAGTGACCACCGATGGCTCGGTCTCCTGTTCCAATGTTCCGCAGACGGATTCTAGACTAGCATCGATTTCCTCAGGGGTCTGTCCTTTCATGCTCTGGCTATTATTGGAGTGGGCCTTCTCCCCGAGCCGAATGATATCGATGTCGTCCATCACAACTGGCAGCAAAGTCACTATCCCTTCCAAGGAGATTGAGAATGCCGATGACCTACCCTTGTTTCGGTATGCTTCCAACAAAATCCTAACCATTCGGTCGGCTTCACACATAGCTGGCACTGGCAGCATACAATGTTCAGCGAAGCTACATTGAGGATCGGCATCCGATTCGACCGCGGCGTTGAACCTGGAGACCATGTAACGAGCAAACATGTCGGTACGAGACAGAGCCCATTCATCTGGAACGCAGGTATCGAGGGATATCTTGGACATGAGGTGCCGAAAACGACCCTTCCATTGCCTCTACAACAACTCTTAAATGGAAGTGAATGTGCCGAAACATCCCGATCCTAAGAATTGTCCACGAGCCTGTCGGGATTTTGACTTTGCCTTATCTCGGACAGATTCGGCTCAATGCCATATCCGCACCATCCCGAACCGGGACACAACGGCTGGAGGTTCCTGTCCAAGTTTCATTATCTCGGCTTAATTCGGCCTGTCTAGGACTCATCCACAAGCGGAGTTTCTTGTCTTGGACGCTTTGTTCAAGTATTGATCGAATCAATTAGCGGGGCTGGCCGGAAGTCACCATATATGTAAGGACTTATGTATATACTCTCGGGTCGTAGTCCTGTTCCTTGTCTGTTCTGAGGTATGTATCCTGAGCGGAGAGGTCGGCATTACTCGGTGTGACCCTCAGTTTGAGGAGCCAACAGTAGAAGCTCAGTATCGGTCTCGGGTGGTAACCCTCTGTGTATTCTCGTATGTTGGAATGACTCCCATTCAAAGATCAAGATGTTCACTTTGCTTCTTCTCCTGTGGCGTTCCTTGAAATTGTACTTCGCATGATTTATTGAGAGGTTACTGTATATTCGTCCTTATCTCAAGGTCTTGTCGGTTGTCCTTTCGGTTTGTCAAACCCCCAGTGTGAGGTATACATCCTGCATTGGTCGGTGTAACCCACAGTCGAAGAGTAGCTCAGTATGCTCAGTGGTCGGGATTGTCTCATCAACAGTCTAAGGATCTCGGCGGAAAAGCTTTGTATCACTCTAGGGGGTTAGCATTTTACTAGTTAGTCATGGCTCTGATTCGAAGGGGATGTTCACAATATATTCATGGAGTTATATTAACTTATATCTACTCTTGGCCGATGGTCCTCTCCTTGGTCTCCTCTGTTTGTGTCCCTTCCCCCAGCTCAAATCCTGAGACCTCGGAATGACTCGGTTTTAGTTAGCAGTATAAGGTCCCAGCCATATCGGGTCGGTATAACTCTAGGATGGCTGGTCTATCGAATGTGGTACTCCTGTCAGTATTCGGAGAGATAGGGTTGGCTCCCATTCAGAAAACAAGATGTTCGCATTCGCTTCCTCCTCTGTGTGCCCCCCCGCCCCACATCCTGAGACCTCGGAATGGCTCGGGTTTAGTTCGCTGTCTAAGGACCGAGACATATCAGGTCGGAATAACTCTCGGATGGCTGGTCCATCTAGAGTGGTAAGCCTGTCAATATTCCGAGAGATAGGGTTGGCTCCCATTCAGAAAACAAGATGTTCGCATTCGCTTC
>JBBPPS010000186.1:0-12555 GCA_038092175.1 Boletus coffeatus
GTGGAGCGTTATCTCCGGACTCTTCCTCAGGCGAAGAGGATACATTACCCTCGGGAAGGACGACAGAACTTCGCAAGTTCGTTGGAGCTCTTCCATGATTATCTAATAACCGGAAACGGCTGCGAATGGCGTGAGAGGGGATGACATGAACAGCAAAAAGCAATATAAAAATAGTGCGCCGACCATGCCGGTACTACTGAACGAGGACGATCCACTGATGGAAAGTCGATGAGCGAGAGGAAAGGAAAGAGAGCGAAGCAACTAACAAACAATCCAGGTCCATAGAGTTGATTAGTGGCAATGATGACACTGAAGATAGAATCCCAAAGTAAGTGGCCGAGCCAAAGACCGATAGGGTTTGATAAGCCATTCGAAAACTGCATCGCTTGGACAGACAACCGGCGTTCCCGTGAGATATACAACGAAAAGTATACAGCCTTGAGAACGAATCAACACGCAGAAAGTTGGAGGATGCTAAAATCATACCGTGGTGGCCTTGAAGAATGCGACCCACTTCAAGTCCACAAGCGTCCCAGCTCCAACCTGAGGGAAGCTTGCATAATTGGGCTATAATGACGCTCGGTGCTCGTGTCGCACGAAGTGTTCAATGCACGATTATACAGAACATTTGTGTTTCGAGTAGTCTTGAACGTACTAGCTCCCCTTTCATTCTTGTCGATCAACGACTAACGTGGCATGCAAGGCGAGAATCAGCATGGATTCCGGGGATAGTAACTCGTCAACCTTTCCAATACGGTCTGACGCAGGAGCAACCTGCATCATATCAACAGAGAGGTTGGTAAATGAGCGCAATTTTCCAACACCTCCAACACAGTCTCACCACGTCTCCCGCGCGGATCAATCCAGAGCCCAGGATGAAGACTCCACCAGCATCTAGCGTCGTTCGTGTATCAGCGGAATTAAACACGAGTCTTCATAGGAATGATACGCACCAGAGGATAAATTTTATCAACATCACGATCGTAAGTGTCATACTTGGTCCGTGACATGCGTGGCGGTGACGGGGGTGGTGTCGTTTGAGTCAAGTGGTCCGCGATCGTTGAATTATCTGCCAGATCGTCATCATGCCCACCCACGATGCGCATCGTCTCAAGACAGCGAGGTGCCAACAGATAACATAGGTAGGTCCTCCAGGAACCTGAAAGTCATATAGATCAGTGACCGTCTGTTCGTCTTCCCCGCCTTCCGCTTGCCAACAAACGAGTATTTTTGGCTGAATACGTCGACGTCAGGTTCCACACGCCAATGCATATACGTGGGGAGCCGAAAAAACCTTTTTAAACTTGATAGCACGGTCACTCTCGCCAGCATTGGTGTGTGCCACTGTGCATGTTGCGTTCCCGTTGACCCAAGTTACGTAGCCTGATGGTTTTGGACACTTAGTGGTACATCGAATTAAGACAACCATAATAGAAGTAGGAACGAGGGTATGGTTCTTTACCTGGTCATCACGCAAGCACACTAGTTTCCTGTTGTTGCGTGGCGCTCTCGTCGCGATGACCGCACCAGAGTCCCTTGGCATGGAGGCCCCTCGCCATCGACGTCCGTCCACTCAGCCTCGACAACCTCCTCTTCTACATCATCCACATCCACATGTCAGCTTCTGACCTCTTTCGTTTCGCAGCCTACGCCTTAGCCAGTATGCCGGCCCGTGCCTCTATGGCATTTGAATCGTAGCCAGCTTTCTTATATTCCGTGGAGAGCTCAACAAGTGACCGCGCAGTGTGCAAGGAGTTCGCCGCAAGCTCTATTTTGAGTTCCACGACTCCCTCAGAGTAGCACGACAACTTGGACGCATCGCATGTCATACGAGTCGATGATCTCCTGTAGAAGAGATCTGTTGTCCGGCGTTAGGTCTTCGAGACGCATAACGTCAATTTGTTGGTGACGAGCATCACCGTTTTACCGGTGAAGAACAGCTTGGTGGAGAGGAAGAGTTTACACTATGATCGGTGTCACATCAGACACCAATATATCGACGAACGGACCACACGTACTTGCGTTTCCACCGTATAACCACTGTTCAATGAGATCCATAAAATACAACACGCAGCTCTGGAGACGCGCCAGCGCCGTGATGCTCTGCATCTCAATCATGTTCATTTCTTCTGGCATATGGTCCAATACACCTGAGGGTGTCGATCACCTGCCACCGCAGATATTTGTAGTCTAGGTGGCCCACGAAGAGCGACTTGGTGGTGAACACATAAGGCCGGATATTGACGGCGGCTCGCGTGACCTTGTTTATAAGGGATGGCTTTCCGACGTTTGGATAACCATAATGAGGAGTGTCCGGGTGTTGGGATATATCGCGGGCAGACGGGAAATGTGTTACCGGACCTGTGCAAGGTAGGCCTCCTCCGCATGATCATAGCCATCCTGAGAAAATCGAATCACGGACATATGAGCCCAGGACAATGACAATGTAAGGTAAAATGCCCCTGAACTCACCGACCGTGCGCGGCCGTTTTCAGTTACTTGCATCTGTACAAGCTGTCGGCGAACTTGAGAGCGGATGTAGTCTTTGGCTACCTAATCAATCAAATGCTGAGCGGTTCGAACCTGGAAAAGGGTGCAAATCCTACGCAACAATGTTTCGTTCATCAATTGAGTCGAAACTCCCGGATTAGAGCCTACATCGAGGATCGGGGACTAGTGTGAATAACGCTGAGCTTCTCGACGAAAAAGTCTCGCGTACATGAAAGTTGCGTATGTGACTTACCTAGCGCAATTTTCGAACTACTCTGATTGCTTGAAGAGGTTCGTTTTACATGGACATGCAACGATTCGGCGTTTTTCGCTTTGGCCCGCTTTTCGACATATTGATGAACCGCGGGGGTCGATGGGCTGAGCACAGAGATAATGGAAGTGGTGTTCGAGTTCGAGTTGGCAGTGGTGCCGGTGAAGCATTGACATGAGGCTCGACTCATCAACACCGGCGGTACGGATGGAAAATGAACCACGTACCCCGACGGCCCAACCCACACACCAAAGACCACAAACGTCCCACTGCCCACCTCATGTGATTGATGTTGGTCATCCCTTTCGAACAAGGACGGCTTTATCGACGATCCATACTATCTGTGGGAAGATTAACTCAAGCAATATGTGACGCGTGTTACTACTACAAACCGCAATTCACATTTCTCCTAGAACAGTTCAACGGCGTTGGTTTGCGGAAGCGCAACGTTCAACGTTTCAACTCCCGTCCTCCTTTTTTGAACAATTTGAAATGCCGAAAGACATACGAGTCGGGGGACAACATGCGAGTATAGCCTATACGAATCTCAACCTCCGAGTCAAACCTCATTCGTACGTTGCACCTCATATGATGCGGTAGCAGGTAGTCTATTCGTGCTCCCTACTACGATCTCAATCATATATATATATCGTCCATATCGGTAGATGAATTCGAATCATCAGAGTTGGATCCCTCGTCTGGCTCGCTTTCTTCACCCGGAGACATCTCCCATTCAAGAACTTCTTGATCACCGAGTAAGAAGCTGGGATCAAGATCGTCGAAACCACGGGGAGACAGGTTCTGACAGCCCAAGCGATTGTCCTCAGCCTCCATAGCTTCCACATAGTCTAGTGCACTGCAGTCGTCATTCTCTGGGATCTCCCAGTCAAGATCAGAAGGTACGAAGTTGTTTTCGAGGTCATCGAATCCGCCGAGAGGGTTGTGCGAGTTTGTGGGTTCGGTAACCATGTAGTCCGCATGTGAGGATTCAGTGATAGCGTGTGGACGTTCCTCTATTGAGTCGACGACTGGATCTGTTGCGCCGTCGCGAACATGGGAGTAGGTGTGACCGACGCCAAGGCCCCAGTGATGTCTCATCAACATATCACGGTCTACGAACCTTTGCACCATGACTCGGACATCAGTTAGGAGTAAATGTGGATGTTCATGAAATTGCATCATACCTGTTGACATAGTAGTACCTCCAATTATCAGATTCGTTTCTTGAATAGGAGATCGATGGATCGTCTGGGTCCCGTTGTCCTTTTGCGAAAGCGGGTATAATATGACATCCTCTTAATACGTCCGCAGGGTCAACGAAACCAAATGCGCAGTCTTCGTTTAATGAAACAAATTGCAGCATATCAAGATCAACCCCATCCGGTCCGGAATCAGATGGCATCCGTTGAAACCATCGCACATGTAAGAAATTCAATCGCCGGGAGTTGTAGTCGTTGAGTTCCGGGCCGATGTACTGGACGTTCGCATGGTAGATCCCGATGATGCGAGCGTAACGAAAGTGCACTTCCAAGTCTGTGTCGTCCGCAGATTGTCCAGCCAGCATCATTATATCACGCTTGCTGCCACTAGGGTTAAAAGTGTCCTGGCTACGGCGGACATCATATGTTGTATAGTTTATCCGTATGATGCTGTGCCGGTAGATGCGATCGCATTTTAATATGACATGGTTGAGGGTGGCCAGACGTGCATTGTAGCTGTTGTCTAGTCCTGGAAGCACATGATCAATGATTGGTTCCGCGGTATCCGTATGCATTGACCGAATGCGAGGCAAAAGGTGGGACTTCAATTTCGAAATAAAGTCCTTTAAATTTTGATCCAGTCAAACCATAGTCATAGAGTATGATATCCATACCATCATTGCTGGGTCGCCTGGATTTTGGCTGAGGAAAATGTGAAGTACGATCGGTTGGTGTTGTGACTGTCCAATGTTATAGCGACTGTCCAAGTTGTTTGGGACAGATTCTGGCAGACTACTGCCATTTTGAGACTCGTAAACTCGCCGTATCCTTGCTTGTCGTCGCTCAATCCGGGTAAGTTGACGAATGAAGTCCTTTTTGCTGGTGCGTGTATACCTCCCTTTCCCAACTCTGTGCTCTCGTTCGCCCTAGTAAAGCAAAGGTTAAACTCAATTGATGCACCTAGATCAAAATGGGCACACACAGATTGTGTCGAGTAGGAATCCGTTGTTCCGTAGAGCCTGATAGAAGCTGTGTAATCACCCAGCGCATGAAGTTTATAAGTACGAAGATTGAATGATTTTGGCTTGCGCGATTGTACAGTGACAGCGGATCCACCACCTTTGCGCTGAGAACGAGCACGGACCTCCCTACGGTGGCGGCCCTCAGCCTCACGTGTAAGTTCTCTGGTATTGAACGCAGGGCAGGTATTGGCCTCGAATGCACGTATGGCATCTCCCAATGCCTGGGTGACAGTATCCATCACTTGAAGAGTCTCATCTGTATGTAGTCGTAATTTTGCTAGTGCGTGCCAATGACAAAGGAGGGCAAGCAGCTTCAACACAGCTGTATTGTGGGGCTCCGGCAGTAAGCCCTCGAATACAGGGAGAGCACACTGTTGTAAGTTGATTCAGTGATGTTGAACGTAATGACTACTATGTTGCTGCGCACCTGGAGGATGTCTTCGAAGTCACGTGCTGCAATCCTCCTCATTTCCGACACATTCTTCGAGAAACGTCGTATTGTATCTTGTCCAAACGTAGGAACTTGACGATATCTGTAGACAACACATAGGTCAGTTGGTGAGTATGAAAATGTATTGGGGTACAAAAAACCCTCCTTCGATCAAGCTCGCGCAAGACATTACCTTTCAAGCTGTCCAGCATGCGTATAAGATGGATCAAGATAGCCTTCCATATTCCAAGTTCGAATTCATGTAATAAGTCCACCACAAGCATAGCAAACAGATTAAAACCGAAAGCACATAGTCTTTCTGAGAAAGCGTTCTGACCTGGTAAGCACGAAGAATTCAACTCCTGTAGGGACCAACACCTACCATAGTGGGTACGAGAGATTCGTCTTTGAGGAGCATTTGAATTGGTGGAGAGGTAACGGCGTAATTTTTTTGGTAGATAAGCTTCCGTGCGTCCATGATTTTGTTGCGTCGATTGTCGTCATCAACGCGAGCCAATACTTGTCGTTGATGCATGTCCGATTGGCTGCCGACAGCGGGGACACATTCCATAGGGAGTGTGCAGCGTGGACACGGACACTTTCCGAGGTTCCGTATAGATGCAATCAAGACCCTATTTTATCAAGTCAGTAATAATTTAGCCAACGCGAACCTAGCACGAACTTTTCGGGGTAATCTGCCGAATATGTGAATATGCGCGGATAAAACCGTCGCTTAACGCCATCACAACACAAAATAACGACCCCGTGTTGATACGCCATCATAAACTCCTCGTCAAGGAGTATCTTCCATTGTTCGTGGAAGAGCTCTCTCTGGCAGTGAGAATGAAGTGCATCACTGGCACCTTTATCACCCAAGTTTTCCGCCAAAAAGTCCTTAAACTCATCCGGTAGCTAGACAAAAAATTACCATACATGTAACGCAATGGAACAACCGAGTACTTACTGCCTGGAAATACGCCACATGAGAACATAGATTACTGGAGGGTTGACATCTTCGGTATTTTGACTCGTTACCAAAATAGAGGTAAAGCGGCCACAGTTTGGCATCACCGAAGTTGGTCAGTTGGGTTGCGTCGGACCAGAACATGAGAGCTGCAACGACCCGAGGGAGGTCACAGCCGGGCTCCGGAGGCAAGTCTTGAAGTGCTCGATTTGCCTCGAGGAATGCAGTAGATGTGAATAGTTCACCGTGGACCCTGAGGTCATGGTCCCGGTGAGGCGGGTGCCACCGTAGTTCATACGGTTCGAAGTGGAAGAATGATGCCTGGGTCGGATTCGTGACCTTTTCCTTCATGATCGAAACAATGGAGCGATGATAAAAACCATCGATACTGTAGTCCTTCGGGCCCGGATTTTTCGACCGACCATGAAACGGTGCTGAGACCGAAACGGAGGAGCATTTCCAACCACGGTCCTCTCTCAACCACTCCGGAGCATCACCATCAAACTCATTGTGTCCAAGCTGCTCGTCTATGGAATTCCATGGAGTGCGTGACACGGTATCGGGAGAAAAGGTAGGATCTCCCACAATATCGAGTAATTGCCTAAAGCCTTCCTTTGATTTCTGCCCCCCTTGATTCCAGTACCAATGCCCGAGGAGCATAGACGTTTCATTTGGATAAGGGTGGTATAGATTATGAGAAGGGCCGTGCGATGTACCCAAAGTAACGGATGGTGAATGCAAGTTCTCGACCGAATAGGGATCATCCGGGTCGTGGCGAGGAGGGAAGTCAGTATCGTATACACGAAGCAATCCAAACTTATTCATCTGTGTCTTGAACAGCCTGCGTGTCGAGGCGTAAAGGGAACGAGTGAGTTGCCCAACGGAACTGGCAGATGAGACATTTCGAGACGAGGACGAGGAGTAATTCGCGCCTTGTGCTGAACCTCCCTGCGAATTAGGCAATAATACCTCAGGCGGTGGAAGCGGCGCCAGGTGTTCTGGAAGTGTGTCTCGAAAGCGCAGCAACGGACGCCGCATCCTTCGCTGTGCCAAGGGTACATTGTCATCATTTGATGTTTGCCGCTGTCGTAAGGTGGTTGAAAGCTGACTCCTTCACCGAACAGAATGAGCAAAGGAGGGCTTACTAACCTGATCTGATACAAATGAAGGATCCTCGAGAGATCCATTACTGCAGGCATTCGAGAGTTGGTTTGAGTCAAAATGCTCTGAAACCTGGCTCGGGCTGGCTGCCCTTCGACTGTAACGGGCTCGCTTTGCACGAAAGACCTCTCTTGCCCTGGTCAGAGCTTCGGAGAGTCGTTTTCTACCTGTGCCACATCCTTTTTCATGGCGAGTGAACGCCCCCAACACCGTGAAAATCCTGCCACACACACAGGTTCGTGTGAACGTTTGGTCTCCACTCATTCCCCGACGAAAGAGATAATTGTAGCAAGATCGAAACCGTACCGTCGTACGAGAAAAAATCGTAACGACGCTGCCAAGCCAAGCCGACTTGGCTCGTGACCATGTAAAAGTGACATAGTCACAAAGGTATAACGCGTGTGACATTAGTAATATAATAGGCTCATCGGAGAGAAAACGATCTGTTAGTAGGAGTAAACTTTGATCCGATATCCAGACAGGTAGCTGCTGATCATTGGGGGTCATCTCCAATCCCCTCCAGATGCTACCGACACTCTTATATGGAGGCATTGTCACCATGTGCGTTTGGGGCATCGCTTCTGTGATGGCAAATGACGGGTTGTGTGTGAACGCTTTGTGCCAGTGGACATATCAGACCTGCCAATGGCTGCTGTTTAATCGTCACCGGCGCCGGATGTAAGTATTCACGTTAGGCCTTCGGGGAGCGTGAAACAGACGCGGATTCCGGCTGCTTGAAAATGGCCTTTCTTCAGTATGAACTGAAGTGTTAACGCGTAACGCTTCCCAGGGGCTGAAACAATAACGTCAGAAAAGTTCAAGCTTTAAGAGTACAACTCAGCGTTTACTTTGAGTGATCAATGCTGCCAATCATTCAACTTGTAATCAGATATCACACGTCATGATCGTTCTGGCTGAGGCACAAAGTCATACATCTTCTCAAGTTGAAGCTGGCGGCACTTACAATAATCTTACAAGAAGAGAAGCAGCAAACGTGGTCGAAGCGTGCATATAATGGACGGTTATCAGCGGTCGCAAATGTGGTGAAAGTCTTAGGAACAACTCACGATATTTCACGCCCTCGCTATACGAAGGAGAATTGACAGTGATATCGAGGCCCTGTCGCGCAATTTGGATGGAGCAGTGGATAGCCAGATCCCTCTGCCAGTACTTTGGACATCTTCCACACATCCTCAAGACCATTGAACAATCCTGCATAGAATTGTTGGACCTGCAGGCTGTGACAATACAAAACTAATGGCTATTTATATAACCGCCCACTGGCATCAACCGAAAATCACTACTTAGCCGCATCCTCATACTTTTGACAGAACACCTGGTCCCATGTTTTGTACCAGTTTTGGAACCCTTGGCCAATCGGAATGCAACAGCTATATCCTCTCGAACTTCTGACCACGGTACTTTGCTCGACAGCACCTGCGAGAGTTCAAAATCGACTCATAAGTCTAGTAAAGGGTACTTTCCTGTAGAGCAACACATCCAAACGAGTAGACATCACTTTGGTGGTACGACTGAATGGAGTCTCTGAATCAAGTTGTTCTGGTGCGGCTCAGCGCAATGCTCCTGGTCGCGCAGTTGACATTTGGAGATATTGCAATGCCTCGGGAATGTTTCCTGTCCAGGGAGCATATCCAAAATCCACCAATCGCGCAGTATAGTCCTTGTCGACAAGCACATTGTTCTGATTTCTGCTCAGAGAGAATGACACTTGTAAGTATTAAACGTTGACTTACACAATTCAGGTCGCCATGAACAACCGAAAGAGAATGTACTGCGATACATTATTTCCATAGACTTTAAAAAAATAGTGTCTCACAATAGTGCAGACCATTGGCAATATCCATGAAGCTGGTAGTGAGAGTTAGAAAAAAAGAAAGCTGTTAACCAAATGGAGATGACGCACGAACTGAAGTCGGCGAGTCACCCGTAAGGTGCCATCATGCCTTTGTAGAAACTTGTAAAGAGATCCGTTGGGCATCCAGAACGATACTAGTGACATGGCACCAGACATTCCAAAGCCGTATGCGGTACCCAGAAATGGAACAATATTGACGTGGTCAAGTCTTTTCCAAATTCCGAGTTCTCGACGGACCATCTGTAGTATCCAGTTTATATGAATCGAATAGAGGTGTACCTTCCGCACCTCCATTCTTGCTGATCCGTTCTGGTCCCAACATTTGTACACATCACCGAAGCCTCCTCCAGCTAAATATTGGTTTTCAATCCTGATCACGTAGGATGTAAGATCAGGTGGGGGAGAAAATTGAGTGCTGATAAAGCCGACTCAGTCAAATCATAAGCAGAGAATTAGCATACATGAGGGTAGATGTCTCGTTCTGAAAAAGGCAGAAAGAGCGGATGCAGATAGGACACGTGAGTAATCGAACGGGGAGCCCCTCGGAATGTGTGTAATTACCTGAATTTATTGCGCGAGGCCAACCCCGGCACGCGCCACACGTATATAGTTCCTTTCAAACCCGCTAATATCACAAATTCTCCCGAAGGAGAAAAAGAAACGCTAAGCAAGTCTCGAGAATGGTAGAGGTTGTCCAATGGCCTGACCAGAAGTGGCATCCAAAAAGCGAACAGTGTGATCGCGAGATGTGCTCGCAAGGATCGATCCTCTCAACGGACCAAGAAGGAGCCTTCCAGTACTTGTTGATATCGTACACGCATATGTCATCACAGGTACCGCATGCAAGTTTGTTACCGTCTGGAGAGAAGCACCTACTCACAAGAAGTTGCTGACTTCGATGACAAGGTAAAGGTAAAGGTGGATCAGAATGCCTTTTAGGGTACAAATCCTCACAGTAACTGTACCCAGGCGAGAAGAACGACTGCAATGAGTTGACCCTTGACCCGTCTGGCGAGATTGCAGACGAAGTAACTTGGCAGTCGATGGGGGCAGATCCATCCTTCGGCGAGTACATGCGATTCGACGTCCCATATTTTGAAGCGATGCTGATGCGTAGCATTGCCAACGCTAACAATCTTAGTGCCATCTCCCGTCACAGCAAGACTTGAGAAACCAAAAATGCTGCATTGTTGGGCCTTCTCCGAGTCCCAGACCATTATAATTCCATCAGAAAATCCAATAACGAATCGTCTTCCATCAGGATGATACGCAAGGCTAGAAATAGGACTACCATGCGCTGCGGTGATTAGATGTGGTTGGAAACCACCGCTGTCGGAAGATTGTGGTGCGAGTTTCGACACGAGAGCACTAAAAACACTTTGGTGGGGGTTTGAGGTGATTGCAAAGCTGGGTGATAAGAGAACGAGCGAGCGAGAGCGTTCGCCGCTATAAAATACACTATAGCATATATGCCACGAGGCTGGATCGAGGCGGTGTTGTTTCCAATTTGGATCACCCACTGGCAATCCTGTGATCTATCAATGTTCAGCAACGGCATTTCATCTACATATTTGCCAGTTGGGAGGAAGAGTCTGTTACGTCAGGGGATCCCAGATATGTTGGTGTGGTTCAGTGTTCGTGCGCTACGGGTGGACTGCGTCAACGTCAGCACAATTTCGCAACCATCACGTGAACGATCACGTGTTGGTGTTTCATGGGTACGAATTTCATGATAGAACCTTGCAAGCAAGGTAATTTCCTTCGGGAGAAAAGAGTACATTCACTTTTTCTCTTATTATATTCCTTCGTGAGAAAAATGTACATTCACTTTTACCGTGTACCCTGATTTTTGCTTTCGACAAAACCCTCCTTCCCACTTCCTGGGGGAGTCGGGATCAGATCCCTAAGACAAGGGTCGGAGGGACTCAAAAGAGAAGAAGCTGTCAAAGTTCCATTGCCATCCTTACAATATGACTCAGACTAGCCTGATACCAGAACTGGAGGGACATCATCAACATTGCCAACGAACATTTGATGCAACGAACAGCTCGAACCGCTTTCACTCGCATAACACGGGAGAAGAGAGTTGCGCATGATATGTTCTCAGCATCCAAACACCGGCTTTAGGAATCGCTCGGGTTCCTGAAAAAAGATCGTGAGAAGACTCCATACGGTGGTGCAAACATTGAGCGGTGAGGTCAAAGGTGTCAATTCGAGAGTTAAAAACGGGCAAAAATGTGGAACATCTAGCATAGAATCTAGCATCTTGTGATGAATTTCTTTTGGCAGGTCGCTTGTTTCGCTTATGGTCGCTGTAGGCTTCGCCGCTCATTGACCAAACGTTACCGGCACTGTCTGCGTAAAGAACAGATGGACTAGAATACCGATACTTACCTTGGCAGCCCTCCCTTTCGATTGCGACGTCCGACAATCCTCGCAAAGCCTCCCACGGTGCCACCAAATCTAAGTTGCCGTTGCCATTGTCCTCAACTTCGAACGAATCTGGAATTGTGGCATCCGATAAGTTGGCGATGTGCACTAGCTGGTACAGGTGGATGATAACTTCTGGAGGGGACTGGTTATATGGGTCCTGTGGAGACGCCGATGGAGAGCGACAAGTAAAGGGTGCAGCGCCACAACAGTGGCCGTCGAGGAAAGGACTCTGGTTTGCGGCCTGAGTGATCCTTATATCGGCGACATGGGATTCGAGGCTACAAATTCGCCTGGAGGGGATGAGCACGGGAAAAAGTTGATCGGGAAGAAGTCTAGCTTCACCGGTGAGAGTTGCCCTTCTAGAAGGCTTCGCAAAGTGACACTCAAGACCGGTATGGCAGCAATGACGACACGGGGGATTTTCTGCGCCCTCGCAATATTCTTGTTTGCGACATACATTCTATATTGATGAGGTGAACATCCGGGTGAGTGGGGAGGAGAGAATAGTTACGAATGCGCGTTTGTGAGTTGGGGGATCGACGGGAGCGCGGCCGTAGATAGAGGTCTGTGTGCGAGGAGAGGATACTCGGGCGGTCGGGTCTGTTTGCTCGTCCGTCTGACATCCCTCTCCGAGGATTGGGATCGGGCGATCGGCCGTTAGAGGGTACGATCTACAGTACGAGTAGGGACAGATAAGGGAGCGGGATAG
>JBBPPS010000187.1:0-12502 GCA_038092175.1 Boletus coffeatus
TAGGTACCATTCGGGATCGTATAGCCGTTGATAGGGATGTGGTATCCATTGAGCGGGATTGAAACCGGTTGCACGTCCGTTTTCTGACGCGCAGGCGAGCCGGCGGGCAGGGCGAGCTGTTGGGACTCAGTGGCAGGGGAAACGGTTGACTCGGGAGTGTGCTGATTAGTTCCGTTGCCTGCTTGACCCTTCATGACACTCCCATTCGGTATGCACGTGTTCTTCACGGAATCTGTATCAGAAGGTTGGGCCGCGGGAGATGGAGAGCCGCCTCCAACGCCATTCGCCGGTACAGCAGGCATGGGGGCAGAAAGTGGGGGAGGTGTCTGAGACAGTGGAATTGCCGGGATCACATTCATTATCGGCGGTGGTCCAGGGGGGCGCAGGGTTGAACTATGGGAGATACGGGGAGTGGCGGTCTGAGGCTGCAATGCCTTCATATGCGTCTGCATCGCAATTGGAACCCCGTTAGGGACTGCCGACAAAGGCACCGAAGACATCGGACGCGTTGTGCCAAGCTGCGAAATGCCATTCGCAAGCCCACGTGGTGTCTGTGTTTCTCTGCGGATGAATGGCTGCTGTGCACCAGTTCTGAACGGGATAACTGATTGCTGACGTCCTTCAGCTGAAACGAGCAATAGCGTGGCATCGTTGTTAATGTGTTGTTGGTCTGTTTCACTGAGCAGCGTCATCATGTGGCGCAGGTATTTGGGGGAAAAGTCGTCGACAAGGACGCGGTCCTGTTCGTCCATCCCTTCTGGTGACCCCATCGGATCGTGATCTTCATCGAACCGCCAACGTTCCCGCAACCTCCGGAGATCTTCATCGTTCTCGTTCTCGTTCTCGTCAGAATCCGCTTCCAAGCGTCGACCAAAGCTACGATGAGATTGGCGGGTAGGAGAGAAGCCATGTAGTCTGAAGAACGCATCGCGTCGATCAATCATAGTGTTAGAAGACCGCGTTATACGACGGCGAAGATAGCGAAGATGTCCATGTCTTCTTTCCTCCCCCTCAGAGTCCACCGAGGGTAACCCTGATGGTCGCGGCGACGGTGTAATGGATTTCCAATATCTGCGAAAAAAGGAGGACGACGGACGCTGGTAGGGACCCTGAAGTATATCAGAGGGACCGGAGAGGAACGTTAATCTTAGCCTCACCTCGAGGATGTCTTCGTAACCGTGATCCCTTTCTTTGCGCAGCGTGAGATCTCGTTCGACGGCAGAGAAAATGAGACTGAGACGTTCTTTGGGTCGGATGGCAGCTTCGGTCCGGAGAGAAGTTGGACCAGAGTCGCCACCTTCCCTGGTACGGATCTTCAACCCAGTAATACGGCTGTCAAGGAGAGGTCAATCAATGTCAAGACGACGAGTGCGCTAGTGTATTTTGCTGATTCCACTCTCGGTTTTCTCGCAACCCGCTCTTTCTCGTGCAACAGCTCTTCGTCATCCTTGGTTCCCAAGGCGGGGAACTTACGCTTTAGCTCGACGAACTCGAGCCTTTTCTCCCAGACCTCGACGGCTTGTTGGGCATTTTCCTTCTTCAGGTTTTCGCGCGCTACGAGTGTCTTGGCCAGCTCCAACGACTGGGCGAGCTCGGACTGTAAACGCAACAGTTTGTCCGAAGATGTCGCCTGTGACGCTCGGGTCTTTCGTGCGGACTTGATTTCGCGGCGGCATATACGATTCGTTGATGGCATCCGCCTCATCGTACTAGACACCGATCAGTAAGAAGTAATGGCGTTGTGTAGGTGTCGCGTTATTGTGGGAAACAATGGCACGCCGTACTATATTCCGAGTCATACATTTGTCAAGACGTTGTAGATACATGAAAATTGGAATGAGGAAAATACAAAACGATACGAACTCATGCGCAAAGGAAATCCGACAAGCGACGAAGGGAGTCGCTGCGCTCGCTCGTCTCAAGAACAAGTTCGTTAAAGAAAGTGCTGATCAGATCGTATTCACGCGCGACGTTCCTAACGCGAGACTGATCGAGCACTGGAACCACCGGGAGCAGAGCCTGTTGCGCTAAGGCGCGCATCTCGACTACTGTCTGAAGTAGAGTATATTAGTTGTAATGTATGAAATAAAGGAATAGACTTACCCAGGCGAGCACGAAGGTAATCGATCTAAGCTTCTCGATGTCGAACAGCCTCGCGCTGCTCCACATCACTTGAGGGCCGCTGCGATGGGTGACATTGCGAGGATTGTAGGCCGAAGTTGCGACGAAAGCGCGTGAGTGCTTGTTCATGAGGGTTTCGGATAGAATGAACCGCGTTGCTTCGTTCGCAAACCAAACGGTCTGGCCTTCGTCCGATTGGACGTGCCAGAACGAGTATCCCACCTTTTCATCCCACTTCGTGCGCCTTTCGATCGTAGTCGCGGTGAATTCTTGAGGGGTATGGTAGAGGGTCGAGGGGAAAAGGGAAAAAAGATGGTCGTTAGCGAAGGTCGGGTTGTGCGTACACAGCATCGTGTCGATTGCGCGCCACACGAGCGTTAGGTACGATACCCCGACGTCGCGGAGCTAAATACATGGCATTAGATTAGATAGAATAGTATACAAACGACTTACCTCGTTCGAGATTAAGTCTTTGAACGCGCTGGGGCCCAAGTCTAAATCGGGGACGTGCTTTTCAGCAACGTCCCGTAAAATAGCGTCGATGTTCTCGGTCGGGATCTTGAGCCTGTTTGCGACGAGGGAGTCCAGGGGGATTTCGTTGAATAGAATTGCTTTGGCGAGGGAGCTGGCGCACTCGGCCGCTACGATAGACCAAGTGTCGGCGTGACCGAAAAGTAAAGAAGAGATATAACCTTAAGGTAGTGCGTTTAGTATCTGAGACACGCCATTAAATGAGACTTACCAGGCACGTCGGAGAAATCCAATGCCGCATCGGCGTTCGGCGGGGAACCATTGTCGCTGTCCCGATCCGGCGAATTGATGAGCGTTTCACTTCGAGTCGCGAGAGACTCGAGCTCTTCTGTGAGGTCCCTCCACTGTGGATCCAGTGGATGCGCCGCCATCATGGGGTGAGATCGACACGATTATCGATGGGCCTCCAGGCCTTTTGTTCGAGCGCGGAGCTCGAAGCGGGTTTCACACGATTAATTTCACACGATTATACGCCGTATGGACAATATGAAATTGTGAGTCACTGTATGTATCTCCTTTCGTATGGCTTGTAGTACGTCCGAATCAGCTCGTTATCAATGTCGTGGGCTTGGCGATTAATTTCCGTTTGACGTATTCTTGTAGACTTGGTGCACAACGTATTACGTCTCAAGCTTCAAGGTGCATTCCCGAAGCGGGACACGGCGGCTGTGCGGGGGGACGCATCGTGCTTCTTGGTGCACAACGTATTACGTCTCAGATCTCAGGGTGCTTTAATATATATATAAATACATGATGCCGTCTGCCGCTGCTCGAGCAACACGTCTACGAACTCGGCAAACGATCCAGAGACTTGATCAGGTGGTGACCCGTTCGACCTTCCTTCGTCTCCTGATCGATCCTTGCCCGTTTGCACTGCCCGTTCAAACGCGGTCAGTACACGGGAACGGATGGTGTGATATATCGGGTAAATAATATGAACGTACCCAGGACACGCCAGAGACTGAGTTCAACGGCGCCCTCACCTAGATCTGCGTGCACATCGTCGCCTATCACTGCGATGCCCTCCCAGCGGTGCGGAGGTTGAGGCGAGGCAGGAACATGGAAATCGCGTTCGAGATCCCGCAGCACGGTCTCGAAGAAGGCGCGCGTGGGCTTCCCGACGACCGTTGCGGACGTTCGCGCGG
This sequence comes from Boletus coffeatus, assembly GCA_038092175.1. NCBI lineage: Eukaryota > Fungi > Basidiomycota > Agaricomycetes > Boletales > Boletaceae > Boletus > Boletus coffeatus. The sequence goes on from JBBPPS010000187.1 coordinate 3,798, forward strand.
CGTCCTCGAGCGCGAGCACGAACGCACCTAATCCAAGGGATAGGGCGTGGTCAGAGGCTTCGATATAGCGCGCTTTGTGTAGGGCGATGAGCGGGGCGCGGTGGGGGCTGGATGGTGTTGCGCCGCCCGAGTGGTGGGCTTGAGATGGTGAGGTCGGGGCATCTCGGGGTCTGTCCTCGCCGACGAGGATCCGGAAGGCAGCGTTGAGATGTGTGTAGTCGAGCACGTCGAAGAGACGTGAGCCGATTTAAGACTCTTTGGAATTCAGCCAGAAAGTGATACTAATGGATAAAGAAACAATTTGAGTCAAACCTGAAAGTATAAGCTAACCGAGCCTAGTTAAAGAGACAGAAACATAGCGGCGCAGTAGCGGCGCCCGCGCCAGTCCCCGAGACGTCAAACATTTCATTACATAATTACCGTAGTCCATCGGAGTTACTTAGTAGGACCACTCAGTGCGCACCATTACCTGATCGCCCTAAGAGGTACGTGTCGAGCTTGTTCCTGTTCCTGCTGCTATCACAGATTGACAATCGTTACTTCCTTCTTCAAGCCTTCAGGCCGTCCAGATCGTGAACTTCAGTGGCAAATCAAAAATCATGCTGTAGAACAGCCATGCTTACAAGCATATGTCGGCAAGCTCCGCCGGATGCAGAGCACTTCGGATGCAGAGGGCGTAAATGAAAGAATGGAAGTCACGTACCACAGCCCAGGTCTCGTTAGTACGTCTAAGGGAACATGCACCAGCAGAGGGCGATTGGCTACTATCATAGGGCTCGGGTAGCCCCGTGCCCCATAGGAGTACGGGTTCCAACACGCGTCGGGAAGTCCGCACAGCACAGGCATGTGCTACAGCAAAGATGGCGAAAGCCTTGGCTTGGCTTATATCACGCCTTCATGTATAAAAGGAAGACGGGTGCGTTGATAGCCGGTGACCCGCTGCCTCCGCCAGGACCCTTGTCCCTGCAAGCCCACCGATAATGGGCAATTTTTTCGAAGACCTCGTTCACTCCGTGATAGAGTCTGCGCTGACAGAAGAAGAGCAAACTGCTCTAAAGGTGCGCCCATCTTATGCCCTGCTCTTATTCGTTGCAGGTTTGCTGAGCTGCATAAAGTTCCACAAACTAAAGCGGGAGGTAATCGAAGACGTTCGCACTATATTTCCTCACGGACAGATCTTGGTGAGTATACTCAATTAGCGACAGAATCTGCGTTAGGCTGAGTATGGGTTTAATTTGGCTAGCCTGAGAGCAGCGGAAGGGGTATCACTGAGGGTCAGGTTACCACCTGGACCTGCGGGACTCCCGGGTAGTGTTCCGGGGATTTGGGGGGTTGATTAGCTAATGCTAATCAACCCGGGTTAATTAGCGCTGATCCAGATTTCGCGAATCGTAACGGCGCTGCCACGCCAAGTCCCCGACTCGGTTTGGGGTTTGTGCTCGCTCCTGCTTTCATGTCAAACATCACGCTCACGGTATTGATTTCAATTTTATTTATTCATTTACTCCTCCGCGAGCGAATTTATGAAAAGTACAGTGCAATGCCACGTTCTCCATGCTCGTATTGATGTTGGACCTTTGCCATTTTCCTCGGATTTCGCAGCGAAGCAAGTTAGACTCGTAAATGCCTTTTTTTGCGCTTTGCGACTTCTTCGTTTCGCAACCGGAAACAGCGACCATTTAGCTTCGGATAATACAACGGATCGTAGGTTGACAGCTTTGAACCATCGCACACGGCACGACCCCATTGCAGGCTATAGAGTAGATTTATTGCAGAAAACCATGGAAATCCACGCCATCCGAGTCCTGGCACCACTCACCCACCTCCAATGTCGAACCATACTGTGAAAGTGTATGTGCCCCACGGTGTGCATGTCCACTCCCTCGCACTGACATACGACTATGATGTCGCTGGACCGGTGGTAAGCGGTGGTTCTTTTCAACAGTAACTGATATTTTATCATTTCAGACCTTTGAAATTCACCTAGAACCCGAGCCTCAGGTCCAGACGCTGACATTGCAAGAAGTGGCGAAAGCCATCATGGCCATTCCAGAATACTTGAATGTGGCTGGCGTCCATGAAGTGCCGAGCAGTTCCGAGTCCGGGTCGGCTGGCACTGGCCCCGTCGAAAAGGGCACTGCCGTCCCACTTGTATGTCGTCTATAAGCCTCAAGACTGAAAAGTATTAGCTAACATCCAGCCATGTAAGATTGAGGAGCCGGAACCGTTGGAAGAGGCCCGCGGGGTGCTTGTACAGCCTGAGGCAGGCCGTCGCACGTCAAAACGACTGAGGACCGCCAGGCGTCGTTGAAACGTTGATCGGCCGAGGCGATTCAGTCTGTAGTCATGTAAATTTGATCTGACACGACACTCCACGAATCTGTTAGTGCCTAATAGCTTTGAACCATCGCACACGGCACGACCCTGTCAGGGCAAACCTTGTTCGCTCCCGACCACGCGTTGCACGTCCCGACGAGCTCTGAACCATCACCCACGATACGATACGATACGGCACGATACGACACGACTTGGCAGTGCCTGGCAGCCTTCATATCGAACTCTGAACCATCGCGCACGGCACGACCCCGTCGGGGCAAGCCTTCCTCCCAACATCGCCAACCGAACTTACTATTAAACCATCATGCACGGCACCACCCTGTTAGGGTGAACCTTCACTCCCAAACATCAGGCCGTTGCCACCAGCTTTGAAGCTTCGCACACGACACAACCACGCAGAGAATCTTCGCTCGCGCCATGTGTTCTAACGCTCACGTGGCCCTCCGGGAATGATCATTCACGGCACGACTACTCTCGTCAACACTGATCGTGTCGATCCCTATGGTCCTGATCCCGTTACATGTGTCAATCAATTACTACATGCCGGTGGTAGTTAACGTTGATGATAATACATTCGTCTCCATCTCACAGGCCAGTGACCCGAACTCCACCCATAAACCATGAAAATGAGAGCGAAGACGTTTTTTGATCCGTGCTTGGCGATGCGCATAGGCTCGAAACCCTTCGAGACCCTCCTTATCCTTCGACATCACTTGATTCGCGCGTGTCGTCCACCAGTTCGCATGCCACTCGAAGTACTTGAGGATCCTTGCCATCTCTTCGGAGAGAAGGCTGGCTTCTTCTGACCACCGCATGTAGCGCGCACTGCCCTACACCATTCGATGCGTAGCGCTGCAGAGACCGTCAGATCGATTTAATTAAAATTTATAACGTATACCCACAATCCTGCGTCTCCGCATCGCTAGACTCTGACAATCCACCAACCGTGTATATCCATGATAACTGGCGGCGACCCTCTGATGGTATTGACAAAGAGGCCGATAGATCCTCGGCGGGACGCAAATCTTCGTCTTTGAGGACACGAAAAATCCTATCACAGCCAATAGCTCCCAGAATACTAGACAGAGAACTAACTGCAGCACGCGCAGCTCGGTACCTGACAGAGCACCTCTTGATTCTGTCATTGATCCCCTTCAATGTATTTCGCGCCCTTGTATTCGCGCCCTGCCCACGGATGTTACTTCGATTGTACGTTGTCAGATAGGAACGTAACCGAATGAATTTTCTAATATCCTCCAGGGCGTCTTGAGCTTGGGCGTAACGTAGCTTGAATTCAAATTGATATAGCCGCGAGTCCATCAACGTGCCGTTCGGAACTTGAGACGGGAACCATAGCTTGACGAGTGTGATATCATCCGGTTCGTCATCTTTATTGACCAACTGTGAGACGCCCGGCATATACAGTAGTTGGATGGTACGCCAGTTGCTAATTTTGCGTTGGAGGGTGTTCTTGTTATGTTGTACTTTGGCTCGTTGACCGTCGGTGGCATCCAACCCCAGTTGGAAAGCATCAACTGAAAGTCTCCGTCTGTCGGTAGATGTTAAGGTATAACATGCACCCTAGTGTCGCGCAATAATGACATACTGTTGTTCCTCCAATTCTAATCCCAAAACGACGAGCTGCGCCGCAGAGACATCCGGATGTAGCGCACTGCTTGAACCTGCGGAGAGCTCGGCAGCCTCAGCCTGCGCAAGTTGAAGAGATACTTTGGCAGTTGTAAGTCCTGAAATAAGGAAAGTGAGTAGGAGAATGGACGAGGGACAGAACAGACATAACCTTCAACGCGTGGCTCGAACGGGTTCTGTTGATTCCGATCTGATTCCCACGCCATAACCTCAGCCCAGTGCTGTTAGATGAACAATACACTCTTTCCTCGTCTCTTTCATTTTCTTCGACTGTAAGGAACCTATATTCAAAGTATGAACAGCATGAAAAGTAGATTAAGTTCGTTACTCACCTAGTCCGACCAATTTTTTCCAATTCCAATCACCGAAATAGTCGTCAAGAGTATCACGTCGAGTTCCTGGTCCCATTTGTTTCAAGTTCGTGCTACTGGCAGCGGGATTTATATTAGCCCACCCGCGCTCTACTCCCTCACCATCAGTCCTCCCAACTCCAGGCAGAAGATTAAGCGAGTACGAAATCTGACAAGCAAGGCGGTGGGCGTGGAGGTGAAATTTAGGGACAACGAATTCAAGGGGTTTGGTATCACGGTCGATGTGCATGTTTAACGGAAGGTGGACCATACGCGACCACAGTTTCTTGTGCCATTGGCACGCTATGTCATACGAGACAAATATCTTCTGTGCTAAAGTCTTGCTGGCGACTGAGTAAAAAAGGTAGTCCATATTCACATATCTAGTACGTTGTTAGGAATGGACATCTGGTACTTGTATGTCCGCTCACCTCTCCCCTTTCTGTAAATCGCCCACGGTGTTAGGCAGTTTGAATTCGTGGCGCGCACAGTCCACCGCTTCAATTCCCGTCACCGCGAGCCCGCATGATGGCTTGTTGTCAGCAAGGTTGACGGCCGTGTGGCCAGTGCGATCGGGGCCCATCACGTCTGACGGACACGACTTAGAGCCATCGGCATGGGCCCTCCAACCAGACCCACCATATTCTTTCGACGATCTCTATCGACCACTTTCATATGACGGAAGTTACAACACGGCCCTTTTACCCTCCGTTGGACACCACACATTCAATTTTCCTCAATTTCTAGGTTGGACTGGTGATTCAATCCTGGATGCGGGGGTATTAGCAGCTGCCCGTTCAGTCACGACTGTGCATGCCACAAATGCGGTACCAGTGGTCGGTGATGTCGCTGCGACAGACGTGTCGACTGGACATCTCCAAAGGTTGTCTCCACTCAGGGCACTTCCGGGGTCTGAACAATCGAGCTCAAGTAACGCAACCAGCTCATCGTGCCCTCAAGCGTCTTTGTCACACAAGAGACTCAATTCTAACAACGACCAGCAGTTGGACTCCTCAAACATAGATGCTGGTCGGACCAAGCGTGTACGCATTGCATCGAAGCGTGCTGATGAAGCGAATGCAATTGGAGGGGGAGGGTGAATGGTCGTATTGGTGCACGCGCGCGACGTAATGTGTAGTCACATACCTGTGTTCCGTTTAGAACACTGTTGATACGAGACGGATAGAAAATATACAGTTTGACTTGATATCATGATTATGTCTGGACTTAGGTATGGATACAATTCTCCAACAGACCAATCAACAAGTTGATAATTAATGTACACGTAGACTACCGGTTCGAGAAATCGTGCAGGACGCTGAATATTCAATGCTACAACTTGCTCATGGGCCAATCATAAATAAGGTTCGCTCTGGGCTCCAACTCCGTCGGGTCGTTATCGTTGCGTCGTCAGGGTAGGTTGTTGAACGAGGGAAGAAGAGCGGTGAGGACGGTGAGGACGAAGACGACTTGATGTACTCATCGTTGTCGCCGTTGTCATTGTCACATCCGAGTCATCCACGCCGTACAAGTTGTCTCCAGTCTTCCTCGTCCTCGTACTCCAGCTCCGTCGTGTCGTTGTCGTCACATTGTTGTCCGCGTCGTCAGTGGGCGTTGCGTGGGCATTGTGTCGTTGTCGTTGCGTTGTCGGGATAGGTTGTTGCATGAGGGATGGAAGCGGTGAGGACGAGGAGGGTAAAGACGAGGACGACTCCGTGTGCTCACCGTCATCACCGTTTTGTCGCGTCGTCCGCGCCATCCACGTCGTCTCCCGTCTCCCTCGTCCTCGTGCTCCAGCTCCGTCGTGTCATTGTCGTCACGTCGTTGAGCTAGGTTGTGTGAGGGAAGGAGGACGGTGAGTGAGGGTGAAGACTCAGTGTTCTCACCGCCGTCGCCATCGTTGTCGCGTCATCTCCCGTCTCCGATCTTCGTGCTCCAGCTGCGTCGTATCATCGTCGTCACGACGCCGTCCGCGTCGTCAGTGGGTGTCGCGTTGCCGTCGTGTTATTTCCGGTCGTCGGGCTACTAGGTTGCTGTGGGAGGGAAGAGGACGGTGAGGACAGAATGAGCACTATTTATAAGATCTTAGTCACCTGCCAGTGGATTTTGAATGAACGTTCAGTGCTGTAATGGTCAAGCCAAATTACCAGATTACTATTCCTTGGCCCTTGGGGGTGAAGGTTCACCCTAGTTCGGTTGGCGATGTCGGGAGCGAAGGTCCGCAAAACAGAGTCGTGCCGTGGGCGATGGTTCAAAGCACAATGAATCTGTCAGCTCCTGACAGATTCATGTCATGGGTGATGGTTCAGCCGAGCCGGAGAGTGTCTTGTGCACAAACATCCGGCGCTCCATGATCTGGACAGGACAGGACACCAGTGAGGGAAAGGTTTAGCTGGGCGGGAAGGTGTGTCGTGTCACTCACGTGGAGCACCATCGGAGCAATTCAGCACGCGTTGAGACAGGGCAGGGCGTGTCGTAAAGGAAGGTTCAATAGCTGGGCCAAAAGGCAGTGTGTCGTGTGCGAACGTTCGACACCATCGGGACTGTCAGGGCTATTCAGCGCGCGTTGTGATTGGGTAGCGCTTACCGTGAAGGAAAGCGGGATTGTGTGTCGTGCGGGAAGATTCAGCGCTGGGCAGGGGCTATTCAGCCTGCGTTGCGATAGAGTAGCAGGCTTTCTGTCGGGATGGAAGGTTCAGTGTTGATTGGGAGCCTGAGGCTGTCGTGTGGGAACGTTCACCTGGGCGGGATGGCGTGTCGTGCACGAAGGTTCAGCGCTCAGAGCGGGGCTATTCAGCGCGCGTTGTGATTGGGTAGCGCTTAGGCTTGCTGTCGTGAAGGAACGTTCGCTTTGGTGGAATGGTGTGTCGTGCGGGAAGATTCAGCGCGCATTGCGATAGGTTAGCGCTTAGGCTTGCTCAGGCTGTCGTGAAGGAACATTCACCTGGGCGGGATGGCATGTCGTGCACGAAGGTTCAGCGCTCAGAGCGGGGCTATTCAGCGCGCGTTGTGATTGGGTACCCCTCAGGCTTGCTGTCGTGACGGAACGTTCACTTTGGCGGATTGGTGTGTCGTGCGGGAAGATTCAGCGCGCATTGCGATAGGTTAGCACTTAGGCTTGCTCAGGCTGTCGATTCACCTGGGCGGGATGGCGTGTCGTGCACGAAGATTCAGCGGCCAGAGCGGGGGCTATTCAGCACGTGTTGCGATACAGTAGCGCTCAGGCTTGCTGTCGGGATGGAAGGTTCAGTGATGATTGGGAGGCTGTCGTGTGGGAACATTCAGCTGGGCGGGATGGCGTGTCGTGCGCGAAGATTCAGGGCTCAGCGGGACGGGGGAGCGCATGGTGTCGTGAGAGAATGTTCAATGTTCAGCTGCGGGCGGGAGGTGTGTCGTACCCGAAGATTCAGCACTGTTCGTGACAGAGTAACGCGCCGTGTCGTGCGCGAATGTTCAGTATACAGTGGGGCGGGGCGGGGCATGGTGTCGTGTGCGAACATTCAGCGGGGCGGGGTCATTTGTCAAATGTTCAGCGTGTGAAGCTTCAGTGCGGGATGTATTTAGTGTCGCATTCGAAGTTCCACTTTCGGTCGACAGCTGTAGGACAATTGAATGTTCATTATTACAATGCTGCCTGCGGTTGTGATCAGCTTGAACAACATTATGTAGGCGGTAAATGTGGAGGAGCACAAATACCATCAATTCCGTGCGCCTGACTTAAATAAATTCACGTCTAGGAACTAACCGGATAACAATCACTCAGGCTGGCAAACTGATGAAGTACATTCGGATCATCGAAACAGGTATGAGTGAAGAGTTTCGGGAAGGAGTCTAGACTCACAAGTCGGCGTCGTTCCCAGAATCCACACGATATGACGCCACTGCTCACCTCATGCCAATTATTCGACGATGGGCCCCTCGGTGAGCACTGAGTACTTCATTTGTCAACTTCATGGGGGGAGATTTTATACACTCAAACAAGAATTATAGATTACTGATTGTGATGGATGTAAAGATTAATCAGTTTACCCATTGCTCTCGAAGGGCCTCGCCAACTTGGTCCGCATTTGCTAGTGCACGTTATACCGATGAGCTCAAAACCCATTGTATTGGCAGTTATTCCGCAGAGGCTGAATATGTAAGAACATATCAGCGAAACTCGGGATGGGCAAGCCGATGTGTAGATGTACCGGCAGGGTACGAACAATAACCCACATGGGTTCTTTTTTTTGCCTTCTTTTGTCAAAGCTCTTTATTTTTGTGGAGGTGGTGGTCAACGGTGTGGAGGTGTCAATGCTTTGGCAGTGGGACCCAAGGTATAAATTCGCCGGCTTGATATCGATCCACTAACGCCATCCTCCCCTCTAGTAG
>JBBPPS010000188.1:0-12477 GCA_038092175.1 Boletus coffeatus
CCTCCGCAGGCAGGCAGGGCACAGTACACGTCGCCTCCGTTGAGGCCCGTTTCCCTGTCGGCGCCTGGCTTCTGTGCAAGGGCTACGGTTCGAAGAGAGCTGAGGTACGTTTTTTTGAATCATCTGGACTGATGACTCTCTGACTGGCGACACAGTCACCACCTACGCCTGGTCCTCCCCTTCTGTCCTCGTCTTAAGTTCATCCTCCACAACGATCGAACATGCACAGTCGACACCACCACCACCACAAGTATACAATCATCCGAAGTCAGCGGTCCTTGCCTCCTCCCCCGAAGCAAAACAGGGCACAGGCATGTCGCTTTCGTAGTGGCCTGTTTCGCTGTCGACGCCTGGCTTATACACCAGAGCTACGGTGCGAAGAAAGCTGAGGTATATTTTGAATCATCTCGACCGACGACTGTCTGACCCGCGATGCAGTCACCACTTACTCCTGGTCCTTCGCTTCCGTCCTCTTTGCAAGCTCGTCCTCCACGACCATAGAGCGTGTAGAGTCGACAGCACCACCACCGGAAGGATGCAACCTCAGTCGGCGGCCCTTGCCATCTCCGCCGCAGTCAAGCAAGGCACAGGATATCTAGCCTTCGTTGAGGACTGGTTCGCTGTCGGCGCCTGGCTTTCATGCAAGAGCTACGGTTTTAAGTGATCTGAGGTACGTTTTGAATCATCTCCACTGACAACTCTCTGACTCGCGACGCAGTCACAACCTACGCCTGGTCTTCCGCACCGGTCTTCTTCTCAAATCCTTCCTCCACAACCATCGAGCGTGCAGAGTAGACAGCACCACCACCGCAAGGATGTAATCCTCAGTCAGTGGCCGTTGCTACCTCCCCCGCCAGGCAAGTAGGGCACAGCACATGATCCACGCAACGTCCTCCGTGTCGATCGTATACCCCAAGACATGCGTCTGCGCGGAGGGTGGAGTTCGGATTAGACCAACTTGACAACGAACTCGGATATCTACAGTGCGTTAATGGATGATACCACGAGGTACACATGGCCCGCGGTGGATCGGGAAACTGTCAAGAGGATCGTAGTGGACGGAGAACGCATCACGTCGGCGTCGTCGGTGGAAGAAATTGGCGATATTCTCCGAGAAAATGGTTTTTGAGGTAGTCCACACCCACGACACCATGTGCGTATTCCAGTGCCCTGGTCGGAAGAGCAGGTTGATGTTGCTTCTGATATCAGAGCTGGCTACGATATGGCCAAAAGCGTTACATCGTCCGTCTATAAGGCTGTCTAGAGACATTTGATAAGGGGTTTCTATGAAGATTATCATCAAGTATTGGCGCGGGGAGTTTCATTTGTTCCGCAAGCCCGTGGGTCATTACTGCCTCGTGCTCGCTACCAAATTGTTGATTGATCATACAAGGGTTCCTTGCATTTCACATCCGTTGCCAGTGAAAGCCGGACAGATTTCTCAAAGATGGTGTTGTACGATATGCCACTGATAGACGACATCCTTCTCTTGGCCGAGCGGATCAGCGATCGCATGTTTCTTTGACTGGCGGGCGACTGTGGATGGCTGCACACATGCGCCGAGGTCATTGTAAGCCTGCGTCTGTTTTGAAATTACGGCATCGTTGGCTCACGACCGTGTGTTCAGTCGTGGTATACGACTTCGCGATCGAGGTCAATTTCACAGATCATCTTGCTCGGATCAGGAAGAATCTCAACAATGGACAAAAGGTGTTAGTATCTATGCACGACGGGACGCCGACCATGTACGACGTGCCCGACGTGCCCGACGCTCATACTGATATCTCGGTCGCGACTCTCGACCCGCCGAATCCGGGAGACTGGTGAGCGCATCCTCTCTTCACTCTGTGTTCTTACCGTACGTCATGCGACTGCTAACCATCGATCTAGGTACTATCCCGCCACGGACGAACGGGATCCCGTGAAGGTGGATTACCTGCATAGCCAAGGGGCGTTGTTGATCTCGGACCTGCTCACGCAGGAAGACTACCAGGCGTGTGGATGGCCGATCATGCTGACGGACGTGCTGGCGCGGGTTGAACAAACGGTCATGGCGCACGCTGGGTTGTTTTATATGCGCATGCCGCGTACTCTTCGGTCGCGGGCGGCGTCGCCAATTTGCGGGCGGGCTTGGGCAAGGATCCGCGTACGGCGGTGAAGTTGGAGTGACTGACGTGTGGTAGCACGGTTTATTTTTATTTCTAATTTATTCGAGACGCATGTATACGCCAGCAACCTCAAGTATCGGTATTGTAGTCATCGTAGTTCACGTTACAGCGTTGTATCCTGTCACGGTCAGACGCAGACTTGCACGAAAGGGATCGCAGACTCGTTGAGCGATCGTCACAAAAGTGAATTGAAATGAGCGTGTGGGCAGGGTGATACTATTCGTAGCAAAAAGAGGGCTAGCCGGTACTACGAGTCATGCATGATCGATGATATCCAAGCGACTACAGCGGGCCGCAGTCACGGTAGAGTTCGAACCGACTCGGACCCACTGCGACGACTCGTTCCTCCCTCGTTCCTCCCTCGCTCCCCGTATAGCACTCCGCATCCTCTACTACAATTCTCTGCTCTTCAGTGCCCCCCGTATTCCTTCGTCATTGAACAGCTCTCAGTGCTACTGCGGAAACTGTCTGCAAACCCCGCCATCAGTGCCTTTATTGACCAACGCTCAAAAAGTCCACCTGCCCAGTCCAACCGCAGATCTCCACTGGTGTGATTGGAAAGGAGCCATAACAGACGTATTCTCGCGCAATGCTATCCGCTGGCCAGACAGACCATGCGTGATCCAGAGTCAATCAGCAAATCCAGTAGGTACTATACAGCACTGCATAGTGCTGTAGAGTGTTATAGTACCTATAGTGAGGGTTCAGGTATATAGTGCTATGGTAGCACTTTCATAGCATTTCATGGTCTTTATTGATGGCCAAGGATGGTCAAGAATTGATTATAATCAATGTCAGCACACAGTCTGACAAAGAATGTAAAATCTGTTGACCAGAAAAAGAGTCTACCAGAGTATTATATAGACTAAGAATGTCTATGAAAATAAAATAATATTGCAGGTTCAAGTTTCCTTATCTCAACAGAATGAAATGGTGTTGATATGATTATAGAACAGCATGGTGGCAATCATATTGGCAAATTTGAACATAGAAATAGAATCTCAAAGGACAGTAGACAATACTAGTCTCTTGAAACAGGAAAATTCCAACAGGTGCTCCTTCAAGCATTCAAACAATTGAATTCATGACATGCAACAAACATTATTGAAATGTGATGCCTAATCATATACTATGCCATAGTCCTCATCACTAGTCATGTTCTCATCTACATCATCACCATGTCCCCCACCCGCACTGTAGTGCACCATGATCAGCTACTAGGGGGCAGCATAGCATAACTGTGATAGACTCACATGCCAGTTCGTGCAATCTCGCAGCACATGTTGTCGAGCTTGTCACCATGTACCTCATGTTCCTCCAACTCCTTGACGAGGTCATAGAACTTTGACCATTTAACACGGTAAAGATCTCCCGAGAAATGGGGAAATTTGGCTTTACCGTACATCTTGTATCCATCAAGGATGCACCGTATCTTTAAACCATTAATTCAGAATATAATATACCGTGGAATGAGTCCCGAACTTACCGCGGTCATAGCAAGGCAGAGCGTGCCATTGGGGATGCGTTTTCCAAATTCGCCCGGACGGACATTTCCTATACGGTTGTCGCGGCTATATAAGAAGACGTGAAGAAGGTCACGTATAGACGGGTGGCCAAAATTATTAGTGTGACCCTGGCAAATATAATAGGATTAATCATCAAACGATGATGATCAGAAAACGAACCTCATCATCTTTACCACCGTGTGCAAACGTAGACTTCTTGATCAACACATCAGCGGCATTCTTGATGTATCGACGAGTAGCCGCCTTGGACATGTTGGAACCCTGCGGGGGGTAGAGATCGTAGTGCGCCCGAACTGTAATCTTTGCTGAGTTCTTGATCTCGCCGCGCCAAGAAGCGAGGTCCTCGAAGAGCTGTCAAAATCGTCAAACACCGAGTAGGCACGGGGACGGGACTATGGGACACACCAGGATCAGCATCGATGATTTATGCTGAGGATAATAATACTTCTCGACCAACCGGCCCTCCCGCTTCCAACTAGTGATCGTCATATTCATCGCCTCCGTAATAAAGCCGTTCAACGCCGCTCTCCTATTAGGCCAAGGATCGTGAATTGCAGCGTACGTTCGAGTTTCAACCTTGCAGTCTTCCAGAAAGTCCTTCCACTTCGCGGGATAAAACCCTAGCTGAGTGGGGTCAGTGCACCGATCTTGCTTAGTAGTTTTCGAATGTCGTTTGCTGCGGGGCCTTGGATTGTCTTCGTCGTCCGCGTCCGCGTCATCACCAGCATTCGGGTCTCGGGCTGCATTCTGTTCGTCGGCTTGACGTTGCAAGGCCTGTAACTGGGCAGGTAGTGGTGGACGGGGCCTGCGATTCCTAGCTTGATGATCCTTCAGGACGTTGATGTCCTATGGTGCAACGTGAGGATGGCTGCGTGATCGATTATGGGGGGGCTTACCTCGTTTCGCCCTTGTTGTCTGCCCCGCTGCGGTCCTATCCCGTCTTCTCCCTCAGAGTTAAATAATCCGAGTCCCTACTCAAGAACGTGTCAGAATGTACAAAGCAAACGAACGTCTGCGCACCATTGATGCCTCATCTTCTCGCTCCTCCAACTCAGAGAATTCAGCGTCAAGATCTACATTGGTTCTATCCCCCCCTTCGTCCTCGCCTTGCCGTCCCTCGTCACTCCGCTCTGGAGATCTGCTTAAGTCCGAGAAACGGGCCTCGTCGGCGTCCCTGCCGTTCAATTCGTCGGGGAAGCATTCGTAATCTGTTTGAGCTGGAACCCTCTCGAATTGGTCTTGACGAAGCGCTTTAGCCTTTTCCGTCATCATACGAGCCCGTGCCTCAGCAATAATCCTCAGGCCATTGGCGAGGGTGTTTGGCCTCGGCGGGGATGCTGACTGTCACGCCAGATTAGTTAGGACAATGGGCTCAGGATTGGCCGTAATACTTACAACTGCTGGATTGTTGCCTCGCCCAGACGGAACAAAATTATGCTAAGGGTTGGGTTTGAACGCGGGGTTGTGGTGTGAAAAAGTAAGGCCTACCCTTTTTGTCCTTCGGCCCGGTGTCTCGGGCGCCATTGGGTTACGGGCTTCACCGGCTGTGTGGTCGACCCTCTGTTTCCTCTGCGGGAGAGCGATGGCGACGCCAGCTCTTTTGAGCTGGTCCGCAGCCCCGCCGGTGCCTTTGCTAACCCTATCGCTCCGACGAACGGGGCTCGAGGCCCTCGGCTTCTTAGATGGTGGACCACTACCACAGGCGGAAGTAGGCCGTTTATATCTAGCGGCCATGGTGGATGTTCGTGGACGAGAGGAATGGAACTTCGGAATGTAACAACGAATTTATATCATAAACATTGACAGTACATAATTTCACTTTCGGATAACTAAATATCCGTACCGTGACATACTAAGTTAGCAAGTACATAGTACATAAAAGCTCAACGGGACTCAGAAAAAAATAGACACGCGTCATACTCTATACGTAGCCAACAACCGCGTGATCCCCATCTTCAAAAACATCCCAACGACTTCTACCTCGTCATACCTCCCCGGATTCTCTTCGAAAGAATATACTTGAGTGTGTTCCGGAAATATCGCTGGATCATGTCTGCGGACACCCCTTTGATTCGTTGCGACGGGTGCAGGTATGAAGCGGAAGACGACAAGGACGTGATAGTGTCGATCGAGGACGTGATGAGCTCTACGAGCTCTGCGATGAACTTTGAAGCAACCTGTGACAATGTCAGAAACTGCATCAAGCGAACGGTGTAGAGTGAAGAGATACGCACAGCAACCCGCGAGTAATACAGATATTGATCTAGCGTGTCACAGTATATCTGAACAGCGATGATCTCCGTCGCCGAATGTGCGATTCGAAACGACTTTCGCAAACATTCCAGCACTCGTTTTGTGTCCTGCTATGAGCCAAAACGTGTTCCATTCTGTCCAGGATCACGTCGATGCCCGTGATGAGGAGTACAACACGCTTAGGCAAGAGCGCAGCCGCGGCGGGCCCATCTTCTACATCCCCGTCGCCATCGTCGTCCGCCGCACTCCGCCGAGCGTTGTTATCGTCAGCCGATCGCACACTGTCCTCTCGAGCAGAATCCTGAACGGCCTTTTCGAGCGTGACAGGGAGATGAAGGGTGATACGCGTGAGTTGAATGGTGAGACGTGAGCGGCCCGCGATGTCGAGGTATGGTAGTTGACGGAAGGCGTATTGGATTTCGAGTAGGCGGACGAGTTCGGCGTGGAGTGCGAGGACGCAGGCGCGGCATGCTGGGGGTGGATCAGATCGCCGGGATCGGTTAGGAGGAGGGGACGACTCACCGAGGATGCGATCGCGGACGTTTTGGAGGACGGAGAGTACGGCGTCGATGCCGTCGTCGCCGAGTTTGAGGGACAGGTTGAGGTCGCTGATGGCTTCTGGCTACGTAGGTGTTATGGAAGTGAATAAGTGAGTAAGATGGGACGGACGTCAGACAGTGGGTTACTCACGAAGCAGCGTACGTATCATTTCGAGGTTTTCATCGAGGTAGTCGTTGATGATACCGAGGAGGACCCCTTTGAGGGTCTCGTCTGCGTACCCGCAGGGATGCTCGCCGGAGCGCAAAAAGTCGGACGGATCGTCGTTTGGACGGGCGTCGTACATGCGTTTCAGAGAGGGCTGCGAGAGTACGCCGTAGGCGATAGAGACTCTCAGGAAGGCATCTGTTGCGTCTGGGTTTCCGGGACACTTGCTGGTTGCAGACGATGAGATGGGAAAGAAGAGGAAGAAGAAAACAGTGAGGTGGGACGAACTCTGGGTGGTAGGCTTTACTGCGTGATAGATAAGCACGACGGAGGGTCAGTCTGTCGATGGAGGATGCGCGGGAAACGTCGAGGATGTGGTAAAGCTCGTTGGCGGTGAGAACTTCACGGATTTCGCGTGAACGAGCGGTTTCTTGGTCCGGTCCGGGAGGTAATTGTTCTTGGGGATATAGTAAACGTGGCCGTGGTGGCCAGTTGATGCATTCTGACCGGACGATCCCAGTCAGTGCGCCGTCCCCGTCAGTCGGGGCGGAGAAGAAGGGAAAGCGCCAGTACCAGGAGGCTACATGTGGAAAGATGGTAAGAGAGTGGGGAGACAAGGAATGGGGAGACATACCTGGGTTGAGCACGGAGGAAAGCATCTGTGGGGAGACACGGACGACAATCTCGCTGGCATGGGTACTGTTGATAACCCGTCAGTCACGATCAATAGCGCAGAGCGATACTCACCCTCCCCATGCTCCCCCCTCTTCCCCATCCTCTTCCCCTTCCCCTCCCTCTCCCTCCTCCTCCACCGCCGCCTCCTGTCACCACAAGGGACTTGCAGCATGCTCCGCCGTCGCCTGATGCGGCTTTTTCAACAACCTGGCCCCATGCAACGCAGCCTTGGTGATCAACGTGTCATACCTGTCCACCTTGAGCACATCAGCAAACCGTCGTTTCCTCGACAGAGTGACAGAAATTGACAGAAATTGACAGAGAGTGACAGTGACTGACAGTGACTGACAGAGTCTGACAGTGTGACAGAGTGACAGGTTGACAGAGTGACAGAGTTTGACATTGTGACAGAGTCTGACAGATAGTGACAGAGTTTGACAGATGTACACAGCCACCTACATAATAACCAGGCACACTAACCAGAACTAACAAAGCAGGAATCCTAACCAAGTCTAACCAATGTCTTTGCCAATATTCCTAACCCAGCCTAACATTGTGTTGCCTCCTAACCAGATCTAACCATCTTCCCCAATATCCCTAACCCCCCCTAACATTGTTTGCCTCCTAACCAGATCTAACCAATGTCTTCCCCAATATTCCTAACCCCCCCTAACATTGTGTTGCCTCCTAACCAGGACTAACCAATATTGGCCCCCTAACCAAGACTAACATTGTGTTGCCTCCTAACCAAGTCTAACCAGTGCTTTGCTAATATTCCTAACCCAGACTAACATTGTGTTGCCTCCTAACCAGTCCAAACCAATCTTTGCCTCCTAACCCAGACTAAACAATGATTTGTCTCCCAACTCAGCCTGACAATATTTGCCTCCTAACCCAGACTAACAAAATGTTCCCATGATTGACTTCCATAATCACTGATTTTTTCCGATTTTTCCCACTGCTAATTGCTCAGTTACATTTTACCCTGGCTTTGCCAATATTCCTAACCAAGACTAGCATTGTTGAACCTCCTAACCCCAAATAACAAATATATTGCGCTTACCCCAGACTAAGAAATGATTCCCATGATTGCGCCTTGCAACGTCCCAATGATCAACATGATCGCAGCCAACTGTGCTCGGCTCTCCGAAATCGAGTCCTCGTACACCGAACACGCTTGGATGCACAGGTCGTACGCTAGGTCTTCGAACCCAGAGTCGCATTCGGAGGCGATTCGAGCGGCGAGGAAGAAAAGGCGGAGGGCCAGTGAGGGAGAGTCGACTTGTACCGCGAGGATAGTCGTCACTTTCGATTGCCAGTCATCGTCTACCTATTCGTTGTTGAGGTTAGAAGACTAACATAATTAATCCGATCTCACCTGATGTTCACGAATTTTGTACCGCCGACAGAGCTTGATGGTCGAAGTGGTGAGCACAAGAAATGTATACCGCATCCGTTCACCTCCCAGCCTCAAAGTGCCGACGTGCAGTTTGCAGCAGCTGACGAGTGCGGCGCGCCAGTTCATTCTCGACTCTCTTGACCCAGGAAATCTGGATAACCCACCTCAAACTGCACCCAAAATGACTAAGTCCCACCATCCGCGCTACCCACCCCTGCTCCTCCGCCATATCCTCCTTCTCCACCGCATACGGACCTTGCCTCCCTATCTCCTTCATGTCTTTCACTGACCCACCACCGACGGCAGAAGCGTCCGTCTGATCCGACACAAAATCCAAGACTCCATCCATGTCCCCGGGCTTCTCGATCATGGGTCTCATTCTTGAGCACGCTAGAGACGATGCTGTGTGCAATGGAACGGTGTGCGGAGAACAGCTGTTGTGTTAGGAGCGGGCCATAGCGTTGGATGGCAAGCAACGTGAGCACGGAATGGTACGAGTTGATCGGGGCGACGAGCAGCGCTGCGAGATTCGCAGCCGTTTGCGGAGCGTGGAGGTCCAACCTGCATCAGATCGGCGTCAGGAGTGGACACATATTAAGATATAAAACGTACCTTTTGGAATACTTTTTGATGTTGCTGTGCGCAAAAGCTTAAATCTGATCCACGTATTCAAGTCTGTCTGTGCACTGACAACTGAGGGAGAGATTCGCTCACCGTGAGCGAGACCAAGACCGCTGTGATGTCTTGTATTATTGACATCAAGCGTGCGACCGCATCGTCAGAACGTCACTCATTGGTGTATAACTGGCCGTATTCACCTTGATAAATTCCACAGCTTTGGTATGCCACGGAACTCTCTTTACAGGCGCCATCCTTCAATCCCTTTTCCTTCTTCCGACGAGACTCCGTTTACACCGGCTCTTCCTCTGACTCTTCGATTGCGCTACCCAAGCATCCGCGCCCTCGACCTTTTCGGCGTCCGGCTGATTGTAAGCATGATTCTCTCTCTTGCTACCTGGATATTTTCTGATAGTGGCTTGGAGGTAGCCTCTTCCAGTTTCCTGGGTCCTCTAGTCCTCGCTCTCCTCCTCGCGGGCACCGTAGGCCGTGAGTCTGTCGATGAGCGCGATGACGTTCAGTTTGATGTTGAAACGTTGACATTCGGGTGTCCGTTGCGGATTAAGTTAACGGTTCAGCGAATGGAGGTGGAACTCGTCCAAAGGAAATGGCACGGGAAGGTACACCACGGGTATTGGCGTGAAAGCAGACTGGACTTAGGGTTTCCGAGTCGTCAAGTCGGACGCAATTGAAGGGCACCGTGCGAATATAATTTCGTCGATCGATTACATTTCGTCGATCGATTACATTTCGTCGATCGATTACTTCAGCTTTATTCCTCCTGATCAAAAATGACATTGCACCTACTCCTCCATTAATATTCCTTCATCGTTGGATCGGGCTGGGAGACACTGAACGATTTCGGCTGCTTTCCACGCAAATTTCTCGCGTTTACTTTGGGGGCGGAGAACTTAGTAGCTAGATACCGCTGTCTAATGCCTAAGTACAGATTATCGATGCCAACCCTGTATCCGACGACGGGCTAGCTCGCCATTAGGACAAAGGGGTAAAACGACGTGGTTATTCCAATCCATGTTCACGTGCCATGTACATACTTGCACATCTATCTAAATCAAATGAAGGTGAGTAGTACTACAGTGCGTAGTCATGCAGTTCGTTCGTCGCCGAGCAGTTGCCTGATGCTGTTATGCAAGAAGGAAAGAGAAAAAGAAAAAGAAAAAGGTCACCCCAATGGTCTGTTAACAATCGGGCAAAAAGAATGGTCGAAAGTATTCATACAAAGGGTTCACCGACAAACGGAATACCCTTGAATGGTGCAACTGCAACTGCCGCAACTCTTATCCAAGAAATGAGACAAAAGAATGAAAATGCTGGACGGAGATGGTGAGATAGGGTCCACAATGGAGTGTAATGAACGAAGAGGGAAAAGGAAAACCAAGAAAGAAAACACCTTGTCGCGCAGAACGCTCAATCACCAAGCCACTCGCCTCCGCTCGCGAGCTTGGCAAACAAGCCCCTACGCTCGAGGAGCACCTCGTACCGCCCCTCCTCCGCCACCTTCCCGTCGTCGATCACCACCACCCGATCACACATTTGCATCACCTCCACCTTGTGTGTCACCATCACCGTCGTCCGCCCGGCCTTGGCACTCTTGATCGTCTCGAGCACCGCAGCCTGGTTCGCACCATCGAGAGCCGACGTACATTCGTCTAAGATCAGGATATGCGAAGGACGTGCGAGCGCGCGCGCGATCTGCAAACGCTGGGCTTGTCCGCCAGAAATGAGCGCGGCATTCTCGCCTACGAGGATGTCGTATCCTTGCGGGAGCGACATCACGTACTCGTGTACGTTGGCGGCGCGGTCAGCGCGCACGACATCACATTGTCGTCAGTGACTTCATCGAGGTGTCCATAAGCGATATTCTCCCGCATGGAACCGTCGAACAGGTTCGGAGTCTGGTTCACGACCGCGACGTGGTTGCAGAGATGGTGGACATCTATCCATCGGAGTTCGTTCAGTCCAACAGAGATCGTGCTTTCGATGGGCTCATACAGCCTTTGCAGTAGAACCGCTACCGTCGATTTGCCACATCCGGAGGCCCCACCAAGTGCGACACACTCCCCCTCAGATACTTTCATGGAGAAGTTTTTTAACGCTGCCGTATCGGGCTGTGCTGGGTAGGAGAAGGATACGTCCCGTAGCACGAGGTCGCCAGAGATTGGTGGTCGGAGCACGCCTTGAGACTCGCTCGTCCCGTCGGTGGGAAGCTTTACAAACTGGAGAAGATCTGTGGGAGCTTGGACGCTCTTGGAAATCTGTGGAGTGAACGCCATGATTTGGCTGCCGATCGTGACCGACGAGGATGAGGACTTGGACCATCCGGAGATACGTGTAGGTGCCATTGGCAATGAGCACCGCGGCGGTATAGAACAAGAGCGCCTCTGCGAGGTAGATGAGACCGGAAGCGAACACCATATATGTGCACCCTTCAACAAACGCGCCACGGACACCAGTAGAAAGACAGACAGAGATCGCCTTGTCGAACTGTGATTGAAGAACTGGCTCCAGAGACATGGCACGGACGCTGCGAATATTGAGGATCGTCTACAACAATGAAAATCAGAATGAGTGGATTAGGGACCATATATGAACGTACCTCGTAATACACCCTGGCAACTTCCTCGCGAGCTCGCTTGTTCCTAACCTCGCATTTCGCGACCAGTCCCGCTTGGAGGGCCATGATACCGACAAAAACAGGACTGATGGCGATGGCGACGAGGGTCAGTTGCCAACCCCACACCATAGCCCAGAGAAGGCCCACGCCCATCATGGCCACATCGACAACGAATTGGCCCATGACGACTGCTAAAAGGGTCCGCGCGTCATCGCCGTCCTTGACGATGCGCCGGGCGAGCACTGCAGGGGAATGTGCTGGCGAATCGAGTCAAGGCTTGTCTTGCACGAGCACGCGGGAGTACGCGATATTGCGCAATCGGGTAACCCATTGGATGGCCGACATTTCCATGAGGAAGTATTTAAGACCCATAAACAGGCCGTCGACAGCTGCAACACCGAGGACGAGAGCGCCATACGAGTTGATGCTAGCGGCGCCGGGGTTGGCAGACACCTCAAACACCAGACGGGAAAGCAGGAAGGAGAAAATCGGTGTCAT
>JBBPPS010000189.1:0-12432 GCA_038092175.1 Boletus coffeatus
GTCAAGTAACACTTCGCCCTTGCCAAGCGCTGGGGTGTAATAACCGAGGAGAATGGATCCGATTGTGGATTTACCGCATCCAGAGGGACCAACAATGAACGTAGTTTCGGACGAGGGGAGGAACATATCCACGTCGCGTAGAATTGGCACGGTTGGCCGCGTAGGGTAGGCGAAGGTGAGGTTGGTGAGCATGAAATCACCCGCGAAGCTACGCGGCGTGATACGGCGAAGAGGTTGCGCCTTCCCGTGCTTGGCGACGACGGTCGAAGGGATTTGTTGAGAAGAAGACACGACTCCCGCCAGCTCCGCTGCCGCCATCTTGCCCTTGGCCAACACGACTAGAAGAGGAACCATCATCTGCAGGTTGCTGGTTGCGATCAAACATCCCAGAAGACACTCATGACATCACCAGGCTTGTTCTTGCCCTGGAGCACTAAGTGGGCACCGTACCAGAATGCCTGGACAAACATCGCCATTGAGACAAACTGAGTTGTACCAGCCGTGATACCCCAGACGGCACCGAGTGACTGAACGGCGACTGCCACACGCTTCAGAAGAGCATGCTCGTGAGAGGCTGCATTCGCTGCTTTGACTGCGCCAATGTTTGAAACGACGCGGGTAACAAGGGAAGCGGCGTGGGCAATGAGTGTTTGTTCATGTGCCAAACGTGGTGTTGCAAAGGCCTGAGAGAATCCCTGGATGAGGATAAGAAACGGGACCGCCGAGAGGATGACCAGGGTCAATAGATGCGACCAGTAAAATGCGAGTATAAGAGCCGATAACGTTGTGGTTAAATATTGAATAAGTTGGCCAGACGCAAGGGATGAGGCGGCGCGCACGTCGTCGGTTTCCCTGTTAAATGAGTTAATATATTGGGCCGCGCGAACCACCAACAGGGAGCTTGCCTAGCAAACTTGGCCATGAGGCCGCCAGCGCCTATGGGAGTACCCTCGCCACCGATGTCCTGCACGTTGGTGGGATTGTCGCTACCCATCTGCCTATCGAACCATTCCATCTGATTGTGCACGACCGCGTGGTAGACGCTTCTTCGCAACTCGACGACGTTGCATTCGCCGACCCATATCCATAGGCTACTCGTCACGCTGCTCATCAGAAGGGCACCCAGACCGAGCCCGAGAAGCTCTAGTGCAGCAAGGCCGACACCATGGAGAAGGGCATCCTTTGCTGCTTGTGGTGGATGTGGAGTGAGAGGGAAAGCGGCAAAGGTGTTGAAGGACTGGCCGACGACGTAAGTCATGAAAGAAGCGATACCACCCACTGCCATGGAGGATGCAATGGCAGGTGCAAGCAACAGAAGCTTCCGTCTCGGAGTGAGGAAAGTGAAGAGGCTTTTGAAGGATGGTGCGGGCGGGGGAGGAGGAGGGATGTCATGGAAAGATACGGTGAGGCAAGAGAGGGTGGCATCCGAGTCACATTTCTTGATGTCAATACTAAGTGTCGATGTTCGCACAGATGGCTCCGGTTCAGAGTTCGTGGTTGGATCGTGGTTGTTCATCGCTGTCACGGACGACGACGAGCAACACCTGTGCAAGTAGTAAACGAGAAAGAGAAAGAATCGAAATGACCCATTGCCATGTTCGCGTTGCTCATTTTCGTTTTGTCTGAAACCACTATCGCGTGATACCCATCTTTAAAATTGCCTCAACGACTTTCACCTCGTCATACCACCCCAGATTCTCCGACGTCTTCTTCGAATGACTTGAATTCGTCCCAGAAATGTCGCTGGATCATGTCTGGAGACGCAACCGCTTCGATTCGTTGTGATGGGTGCAGGTATGAAGCGGAAGATGAAGGAGAGGTGCTGGTGTTGATCTAGGACATTGATGAGCTCTACGAGCGAGACGACGAATTTTGGGGTGACCTGTGACGGTGTCGGAGACGAGGTTGGTGCCGACGAGGATGCGGAGTTCGCCGCGACGTTGCATCTCGCATTTCTCGCGGTCGGTGCTGGAGACGAACCCAGCGTTGTTCGCCTCTATGAAACTCCGAGTCGGCTTGAGTACACAAGCAAGTTAACGAAGACGACGACGACGGTCCTGAAGCACAAGTACGTACTGTATATTCTGTCCGTAGCCGTCGACTTTGACTACTACAACACATCTCGCGACATCCCGCCACCCGCCTTCGCACCCACCGTCGCTCTGCTGTCTTACTGTCCCGCCCTCATTGGCCGTCGCCCTCCCTCATTCTCACCACTTGCCCCAGTCGTCCGCGTCACCTCCCTCGCTGCATCCAAGACGGTGTGCGACGACTGCCATATGTTCTCGGCACAACGAGAGTATACGACGGTCGCCGTAGGTCGTTACCTCCCTCGTTTGCTCTCATCCTCGCCTTGCCTACATCACCCCACCTGGACGTCCATGTATGTGTGTGGGCGTACGCACCACCTCGCTTGCTCACCGACCCCTCGCCTTCGCCCATCACTATCGCTCATGACGCGCTTGCTCGCCTACCCTCACCCACAACACGCATGCACAAGGAGGTACGCCTAACTTCCCTCCCACGACGGCGAGCATAGGAACCGAGCGCACAAACGCGCACCCAAATACGTGCCAGTGGACACATGGACCCTCGCGCGTCTCGCACTCGCTTTCCTCATTCTCCCGTCCTCGTACCTCGGCAGCGACACCGTGTTTGCGGAAGAGTGCGAGCATATACGCACGCACGCGAACGCCTAGGCGATCCGCCGACTCTACTGGTAAGATCTCTCAGGTCTCAGGTTCCATCACAATTGAGAGAGGTCGTTTGCAAGCAACGGAACCTCAATGATCTGGTCCGCATCGCTCAGTACTAGATATTTTACAGATCTAAATGCCTTCTGCCTGGTGAAGGACCGCGTTCACTTTGGCTAGTTCCCCGCAGGACGCAGGGTCAGAACGTGAATAACAAAATAATGATGCGTATTTGATCCCCCCTCGTCGAAACCGTCCCCATCCAGCATCCCGCATCTCCGACCTGACCCTCACAATCAGAGAGAGGCCCCCGATAGGAGCGAGATATTGACGATGGCCCAACAGCTTCTCCCACATGCTGGAATGCAACTCTGGACGCCGCTCGCGAAGCCCGGGGTCGTCGTACTGTTCACAAAGTAGTCATCCACATAACCAGACATTACGGCCACACGTTCCAGCAACTGCATGCGAAGAGACACATCAAATACATAAGGACGAGACAAACCATATAATGACATGGACTAGGCATCGATATGTACATACAGAATGCGCTGATCAAGCGGAACAATACCAACCAATGAATTCATCGTCCTTTGCAGCGCCCACGCCGCTCGAGTGTGATCCAGCCGACCACATCCATCCAACATATTCTCGTAAAATTTGCTCGTGATGTTGTTCGTATCTTCATCGTCCACCGCCCACATCGTCCCAATCACAGACCGGAACCCTGCAAACTGCATCGCTGACGCCAAGTGGATTACCTCGTCTGGACTCTCCTCGTCTCCGACCGTCGTATGACAAGCAGACAGGTAGGCAAACTCCGGATTCTCTAACTCGCATCCCATGATCCGTTCCACTGTAAACCGGCCGTCGTAGAGACCAAACGCGGAATCAAAGGGTTGCTTCCTGTTTGGGATACCGTGGCAGGCAAAGTGAACCCACTCGCTCGTCCTCAGCTCCTTCGACACTTGGGACATACTCGACTCGGGACCTTCAAGGCGCGTGAGGGTGGCGAGACCGTGAATGCGCTCGGCAACGATGGCCAGTTCAGTGCCGACCGAGAAAAGTTCGCCTTCGCCTTTGGCATTCGCCTGACCCACAACAAGGAAAGATTTCTCCTCGTGTATCAAAGTCGTCGTCGATGGATGATTCCGTCTCGCACGGATGAGGGCAGTCAACGTGGGATTGTAAGACGAGATGTACAAATGGGAAAAACCTCTTTGGCCGTTCCGATACGGATTAGCCGCGTGCAATGGCAGAAGGCAAAACTCGGCAGTGGGACACCACCAGATACGTGAGCCAAGTGGAACTGTTGCCTCAGGGAAGAGAATCATGTCTTCTACATGTGACTAGTTATGTTACAAATATTTCGACTCTGAATCGCCCACGGTATTTGAAAAGTCACAACGAAAATCCGAGGTAGTCAAGTAATGAAATGAGTCCGTCGCGAGCATCCTGAGCACGCGCCACACTAAGTCCTGGAACAGAACGATCAAGAATTCTATCGAGAAAAGCGTAAATCATCGTTTGTTCTGCTGCAATCGCAGCACGTCTGTGTGCACACGGCGCCTCCTGCTCCCATTCCTCCTGTTTCAGAAAGTCCGCTCGCACGGAAACGTTCGCCTGAATTGAATATTAGAATATCGTATTAGACAAATATATAGGCACTTACGGATGCTAGGACGTAAGAAATTGCAGATATGGCTGCGGGTCCTTGAGACTGCAGGGGCCGCCATGTCCAGAGCCCATCAGCTGGCCGGTATCCTTCTAGCCGTCACGGTTGCGATTGTCCAGCGCGGCACCCAAAGAAGCCAACGTAGCGATCGTTGTTGCGACTGCGACTTGGATGTGCATTCTGAAGAGTGACAGGGTTCGACTGGGTTCGCCAGTTTTCGACAGAAATTTAGTTTAACTTAACCTATCCATCTCAAATAGTGCCGCAGTACACGACATCAACCACTGGGAAGCCCATCAAGGTATGGACTCTGACAGGGTGTTGGTAACCTGTTGATCAGACACTGGCAGATGGAAGGAAGTCTCGGATCATCACGTAAAATCTGTGAATTTTCCGAGCCAAGCTTAGCTAGATTGATGCAGTGAACTTCTGAATCTTGAATGTTGAAACAGACCTTGGCACCAGATGGTTTTTTTGTCAAGCAAAACCAGCAGATTGGTCATGCGAAGGGTCCCAATCCGGAAGGCGAGTTAGGCTCTCATGACACCCTCGTGCGCGTTCACGGGTGCAGTTCACTATCCACCCCACTCTCCTTACAGTGCCACACCCTAGCCCTCTCCACGAGTGACAGTCGGAGAGATTAGCGGAAACAAGACAAAACATGTGACAAGGCCTATTTTTATTTATTTACTTGACCGACCGGGTGCAGCTTGGCAGACTTATTCTATGTAGTGGTCGCCGTGTTTCGTCAAGCGAGCATGTAGTGTGACACCATCCATGGTGCACGATGCGATGCGATGCGTGGAAGAGAAAGGAACAGCACCAGACGAAGCATGGACAAAAGGAGTCAAGGGTGCAGCTGCGACCTCTTTTCTAGGTATGCTTTTGCGTTCGTGGTCTGATCCCTACTCACTCGTGCTTCGAATCTAAACTTGTAGCTGCGTCGGAGACAGTACGTCACACGTGTGTATTCATGGTAACTTTACATTGACGACGGACCATGTCGGAATACAGTCCCACTCAGTGCTACTGGTTTTTCTTCTGGTGATGATGCTGAACCCAGAGGTGCAAGAAAAAGCGCAAGCACAAATCGATGCCGTTGTAGGCAACACGAGACTGCCGACAATGGACGACCGGCCTCTGTTACCCTTAGTGGATGCCATCTTTCGCGAAACGCTCAGATATAATCCCATCGTTCCTCTATGTGAGTATTTTCTACCCTTCATTGACTCTTATTGATGATTCGCTTGGTTCACCAAGCGGTGCCCCACGCTGCCGTGGACGACTATGTGTACAATGGATTCCACATTCCGAAAGGTGAACAATCCATACATTTATAAACAGAGCAAGAGTATATTGATGCCCAGTGTCGCAGGTGCCATCTTGATGACTAACCTGTGGTTGGTATACTCTTTGCTTTTTCAGAAAAGCCTTTGATTGCCCCGTTCTGATGTAGGTCGATGGCACACGACGAATCTAGATACCCAAATCCGCACGCGTTCATACCAGAGCGATTTCTGAATGACGATGGTTCTCTAAAACCGAACGACACTGAACATATCGCATTTGGATTTGGCAGACGCATCTGCGTCGGCAGACACTTTGCGGACACATCTATATGGTCTGTGATCGCCAAGGTCCTGGCAGTCTTCAAAATATTGAAGCCTTTGGACGAGAACGGTACAGAAATCACTATTGAACCAAAGTTTATGAGTGGGCTTGCCTCGTGAGTAATGAACGAAAGGGGCCCTTGGCATGGTATCACACATGGTATTGATTCCTTGTACAGACGTCCTCTTCCGTTCGAATGTCGGATCGTACCCCGAATTCCGGGGATGGATACTGAAAAGTTGGAAGAGTTGATTGCTCCAAGTGCTGCTTAGAGCGCCTTCATGTTGCTGCCACAGTATCCAATGTCACAAGCGCCTTTCTCGGGGATACCCAGCACCCAGTAATTGTGAATGTATGTGCTGTAAATACGATTGTACCACCTATGATGCCGGTTTACGCCAAATGCGCGAAATCGAGTGACAAATGTTAGGGAACGAAAAGTATGCAGTAGACACACATAAACGTGATAGTTAGAAAAACAGAGCAGGTTACTGTTACTGAATGAAATATAAACTCTGAATAAAAAAATTTCACAATTCATGTGCACTGGCTGCCCTTCTTGGATTGACCAGAAACATAGGGACGCGTGGGCATGCTGAGAACGTCTAGGACCTAAGGATGAGCTATTATTTTGTAATACTAAGAGGGCCAAAGAAAAAGGGTTGCTTACATGTTGACTCTCTGAAAGATCCACGAATCCTTCGCTCTACTGTTCCAAGCCCCCACTGGCACCCCCCAATCCTCTCATGTGTTCTCACCGTCTTATCTGACCCGGGTTGATAACTGATTTCAAGTTATGATTGTTTCATTGTGACTAAAGTAATGTTTTGATGGATTCCTGCCAGCAAATTAAACTCGTCCCCTGTAGTCTCAGTTACGATTTTGTGTATGGAACCTCTATACGAAGTAATGATCTGAGTCAATCGATGCCATCATGTGCTGGCATAAGTAGTTCCAGCTCAGCGGCCCAGCTTCAGAAAATTGTTCCCGAAGCTCCGCTTAATATAGGTGGGTGTTTAGAGAGGAGGGCCTCAAATATGTACGGCAGTGCGCACTCCAACAGAGTTCGGCGAACTCCGCGGACGACGGCGGACAGCCGAACCGCGCCGGAAAGGCCAAGGTCTAGGTCCAGTCTTTCTGATACGTCACACAAGTACAGTAATACTGGCGCGTTCAAGTTGCGATCGCTTCGAACTTTTTTTTCATTTTTACTGACACTGCGGAGTTACCATTAACGGAGGTCTGATGCACATCGTATGCGAACTTGAGGAGGCCAACGAGCGGATTTGAAATCGTTTAAGTAGAACTTCCTCAGCGGTGGAACTGAGATTGGCACTCAGATCTGCTTGACTCATCGTCGGGAATTGGGCGACGATTACAGGGAGTAGATATGAGACGGGGTTCCATAGTAAGTTATCTTATCTAAAGTTTCTTCGTTCGCGTTGGCATTGACGTACGACAGGAACCAAACGAGAACAGTTCAACCTGAACCGTACCCTATCATTGCTGGGAAGAGTGGGTTCAAACTTCAACGTCGCATACTTAATGTCCGAGAGACAGCTGGTTTATGCGAGTACCTTCTCAGGTGGACATACCTGAGGTGTTGACTCCATACCAATCGACCCGCCACCATAAAATGAAGAGGCCTGCAGTCCATGGATTTCGCAATCCACCTGCGTCATGACTGCTTCCACCACAGCTTGCGCGATTGCCTTTGGGTGTGTCGGGGTTACGATGATCTACATCACTGGCAAACGATATTTTCGGAATGCACGTCCCGCTTGCTCGTTGCCCCCTGGTCCTCCGGGGTTGCCGTGGATCGGGAATGTCACTTGAATAGACACGAACGCGCCATGGTTAACCTATCATGAATGGGCAAAAACATACGGTAAGTCACGGAAGCATCATACCGAATACCAAGACAATGCTGTCAACTCATGTCGTCGTTGTAGGTGATTTAGTTTACTCTCGACTGTTGGGCAAAGATATCATCATCATCAACTCGGAAAAGGTCGCGAAGGATTTACTCGACACAGGTTCCTCAAACAATTCAAGCCGCCCTTATATGATCAACGTACATAGTAGTAGAAATGAACGGTTGACCCAGGAACAGCGTGAAGAGATAACCTTCAACAACCGCGAAAATTGAGTCAGGTGTCGTCACGCGGGTTCTGATTGATTCCACTTCAACGTTGTTCAATCGCACTTCTGGCAACACATACTCAATACAAGGAAATCGCCAGCTGCTCTATTCGCTTTTGATGGGGAGACCAACCCAACATCTCGTTTGGAAGAGAGAGGCTTCAAAAATTGACCCCCTGTTTAAAAAGCTCGGTGACCCACGAATACAGAACTTTCTCCTCGGGTCGACGAATCGACGATGATGACGGTCTTTGTTGCTCTGCTCGTTTTTCATGGAGTATCCAAACCCTCTCCCTGCCACTGTGCAAAAGACGCTGTGCACAATCTACATTACCCCCGAATGACACTAGTTGTATGGCAGGAGTGGAGAAAGAATGTTGCCACGCAGGTATGCGACAAGTCGGTATTCTGCCTCGAAGGAGACGAAGGAGACGACAGGGCTTGAGAATGCCCATCGTAATGCCCTCCTTCGCGATGCAAGCGCGGCATTCCGGGTGCAACATTCTTCGTCTATATACTGCGCACGTCCGTGTACATCGCGCAGCCACGTTTCAAACGCGCGGGAATAATTTGGGGTTTGCAGCGTCATCAGACATGTAGGTACTTCATAGCAGACACAGGACAACTGGAATGAAAAAGTGAATAAATCAAACTCACGCTCACTCGCACGGCCTCCGGGAGACACCAGATTTACATTCTCATCAGATGCTTCTTTTTTGGCTCAACATTTTCGTTTTTCTTTTTCTTTTGCAAAAACGAGATAATGAAATCTGTTTTGTTCTTCCCAGCTTTGTTTTTGTTTTTGTTTTTCGCAAATTTTGGGCCATGATACAAAATTCAACTAACGAAATCCTTTCTCATTGTTCCAATTCAAAAACAAATTGACAAAATCCTTTTCTTTTCTCTTTGTCCAGTCCGGTCCCCCATAGTCCTGAGCCGCATCTTTATTTCCCACGAATCAGCAAAATTTCGAGACGGCACAGCCGCTAATTTCAACAGTGACCTTGATATACTAACGCTTACCAAGGTCCTGGCCACCCCCACTAGTTGGCCGTCACAAAATGTCACATGAAGTAATGCGTTGTCATACTGTACAATTTGTATCTCCGCTCACGACAGGGACACAGACGGAGTCGAACAAATCAACGTCCGTCGAGGCTAGAGCCATACTCCGCTGCGGCAGTACTCGGCATGGCCGTCACGGCCCATTGTCACATCATTTTTTCTATCTCAACGAGTGTTGACTGGATTGATGCCATTCAACTTCGCGTGGCTTCAGAACGTGTCTTAGATGAGGCAGGATTGAGGGGAACAGTTGTTGTTAGAGAAGTAGTGGTCGTTTTCACAAACCGGCCAACTAGTGGGGCAGCACAGTCCTCCGTAAGTGATAGTAGCAGGTGTCGCCCCGCCAGACTAATTATGTTAAGCAGGCATTGGATAGAATGGTCAATGAACAGGCCGTGTCACGTTGAAACTTGACCGGGACCCGGTGACCTGGCGTATGATAACGGGGTGGCGTGAATCAGACACCTACGTTGCACAGACCAAGTTCAAATTGTAATAAATCACCCTTGCAAGTGACTCGTGTTACTGACAATAGACTATAGCTAGTACTTGTAGCACTTGAGGTAAGTTTCTTCGTCTATCCTTCCTTCCTTTGTTCTTCTTCAGGCGGTCTTCAAGGCGGAATCGCTCGGCGACCAAGCTCTCATTCAGCCGTCGAAGATTTGCTTTGGTTTCTTCTCGATGCTTTGTTTCAACTTTATTCCTCTGATGCTCCTGACATGGTGCGCGCCCCATCTGAATACATTGCGTTGGCGGATGATGGGCCTCCCCCAGCTTTGGACAGCCTGGTCACCATGACAACCTCCAGCTTGCACCATCCGCAAACTGACGGCTCTACATCCACTAACAAGAAACGAAGATTGTGTCAGTTAAGCGTCAATGACCTCGTGTACGTGGCTACAAAAAACATGGCATTACCGAAGGGACACGCTCGAAAACTGGCGCCGAAGTTTATCGGCCCGTACAAGATCTTGGCTGATTATGGCAACAACTCGTTTAAACTCGAGCTGCCCGACCGATTGAAGCAGCGGGGCATACACCCCGTCTTCCACGCTTCACTCCTTCGGATCCATGTCCCTAACGATGATCGCCTGTTTCCGGGACGATTAGATCACCAGGTCGTCAATTTTGAAGAAGACGAACCTAATTGGACGGCAGACAAAATTATTGGTCACTCCGGGCAAGGAGCTGAGACCATGCTTCAGGTGCGGTGGGCAACCGGCGACGAAACGTGGCTGCCCTATTATCAGATACATCACCTGCAAAGTGTCAGCGATTATCTTGATCTGCATGACATGAAACGGATAAATGACTTACCATCTGGCGCAGCTCGGCCGAGCGCTGAAGACCCGCAGCTATTTAATGGGAGCTGCACGACCGGTAACTCCACCCCACTCCATAACCTCCCTCGCAGGCTCGACATGCCGGTTCACCAATCGCAACCAAGCGCGAATCACCGCGCGGCGTCCGATCAGACGCCTCTTCCGAACTTTCGACAGCATGGACCAGACCATCTTCTCCTCGTTGACGCCACCCTCAGCAGTACGCCGGTTAAGATCGCCCGGAGTCTCCTTGAGGAATGCTTGGCATACAGCACCCAGCTTAGGAGTATGATGGACGAACGGGATCGCGACCCGCTTCCTTTGGGGTACGACCTGGTCGCCCGCGCCGTCAATAAAAACAATATCACCTATGGGCTCGCCGAGCGCGACAGCGACGGCGCCGGTATTCCCACGCAGCACAAGCAAACAAGCATTGCACTGTTCTTCGGCAACCGTCCTTCCTCCCGCGATGAGCTTGAGGCTAACTTGCGAAGGATGAACGAGAGCCTTTCTGCGGAGAGATTCCGCCGTGAGGATCGCTGGAGACATAACCAGGAAGAGAGGGATTACTGGGACGACGGAGGTTGGAAAGAGTTGATGGTCGAGGGACAAAGAAAGCAAAGGATCGCGACGAGAAGCGCGTCCGGATTGACGAAGACAAGGACCCTCGGGGAGGGGGTTACTAGATGAAATACCCGGGACTTGTTAGAGGAATGCTTGGCCTTTTGCCTTCAGCTCCGCTGCGGTCCTGCGGAATGGATGAACGAGAGCGTGGACCTGCTCCGTTTGGGTACGACGTGTCGCCAGGTGTAACGAGACGGATTACTAAGCATGAATCCGAAGAAGTGACGCATGGAAGACAGGATGTACGCCTCTTTGTTTGAGACGCGCGGGTAAGTCCAGCTTAAACGAGTGGTTTCCGAAGTCCTTGATAATTTTGTAGGGTCCTATAAACTTCGGCGCAAGTTTGCGGGCTAAACCCTTCGGCAAAGAGATGTTCTTGGTCGACACATATACCAAGTCGTTGACCGTAAAATTTTGGGCTATTACGACGCTTTCGATTAGCGGTCCGCGTTTGTTTAACGCGTGCTCCGATTACAGCATCGTGAGCAGCAATGACAGCCGTCTTCATCCGCTGAGAAAATGCCCGTACGCTTGGGTATTCATCGCGTCCGGATGTGTTCCATGCAAAGGAGCGCGGTAGCCATCCGTAGTTGTCACGTGTCAAGAGTCAGAGCAGTGGCCTGTGCGCAGAGCGGCTAGACCTCAGCGCTCAGCAGAGATATGGTCGCTGGCGATAGGTATAAAAGAAAAGATCGTAGCGTTACATATCCTCCAGGTTACTCAGAAAAAGCACCTTTTCCTTTCTTTTCTGAAGCGACTTCGTGAACCCCCTCGACTCTCCTTTAGGAAGTCAGTGGTTTCACCAGGGCCGTGAACAAAAATAATACTGCTTACGGGCTCATGGAACTCGACATCCAAGGGGCATGCATCCCTACTCAACGGAAGCAGCCCAGCAACGAGGCGAGATACTAAGTCATCAAAAGGGCTCGTGACAGTTTGTTCAACTTTGTTGGGAACAAACAGACTTGGCGAAGCGACTTCGTGAACCCCCTCTGATGCGATGCGGATTACAAAGGTCACGGGGCGCAAAAGCCACGTGATTCAAGCCAAGCGAAGGCCTGTGCGCAGAGAGGCTGGACCTCAGCAGAGCTACGGACGCTGTTGACAGTTATAAAAGAAAAGACCGCAGTCTACTTGTTTCCCCAGAGTTACTTAGAAATCCAGACTTTATCCCTTTCTATTCTGAAGTGACTCAGTGAACGTTCTCGACTCTCCTTTAGGAAGTCAGTGCAGGGCCGTGAACAAAAAATAATACTACTTACGGGCTCATGGAACTCGACAACCAAGGGGCATGCATCCC
>JBBPPS010000190.1:0-12338 GCA_038092175.1 Boletus coffeatus
TAGGTGCGTTCATGCATTTTACCCAAGGTGCATCCTTTGCAAGGAGCAGTGGAAGAAGGAGCAAGCGATGCAGGCATACCATTGACATGCAAGGGTGCTTGTTGTAAAGCATTCTTCGAAAGGTGGCCAAAACGTTGATGCCACAGAGAGAAGTCGTCCTCAGAGGTAAGGGAAGTAGTGTTTTGAAGTCTGGTCTAGGACTGCTGGCAAGACCGGCAACTAGACCGGACTGCGGTTGCCAGTTGCAGTCCCGGAGATTCCTTGCAGTTGCCAGTTGCCAATTCTGGCAAGGTGCATCAAACCGGTTGCAAAAATCACAGTACAAGATACATACGACAGACGGAACAAACTATAGTCTAACTACATCTCGACAACTTCATCAGTCGCGTCGTCCGCGCCATCCCAACTCCCTCGTCTCGTCCATGTCGTCGTGTCACCGTCCATGTCGCCAGTCGGCATCACACCGTTGTCGCATCATCGTTGGCGTCGAATCGTTGTCTGCGCTGGGAGAGAAAAAGAGGAAAAGGGAGATGAAGAGGGAGAGGGAGGCGACTCACGCCATCATCGCATCATTGTCGGTGGCGGTGGCGTTGACTCGTTCAAGTTGATGGCAGTGTTGGCGTCGTTGTCTGCACTGGGAGAGGAAAAGAGGGTGAGGGTGAGGGTGAGGGAGACGAAGAGGGAGAGGGAGATGAGGAGATGACTCATGCCATCATCGTCATTGTCGTTGTCGGCGTTGGCGTGGCTTCGAGTCGTTGTTGGCGTCGGCGTCGTCATCTGCGCTGGGAGAGGAAAAGCATTGTCGTGTCATAGTCTGCAGGGAGAGGGACAGGGATAGAGGGAAACAACAACAACAACGATGTCGTGTCGTCGTTGCATCATGATCATCTGGGCTGCCAGGAGAGGGAGAGAGGGACTGGGAGAGGGAGATGATGGACGGTCACTGGCATTGTTGATGTCATTCAATGTGGTGCCAGTGGCTTGTTGTGACTCGGACAGTCACACAGACACCTGGCGGTATACCGTGACCATCCTGTGCTCTTCCCTATACATACCTCTGTCTCCCTATCACTACTAGTACCTGCCTCGGCTCCTGGCCTTGATGATAAATCAACCTCCTCTCGTGGAAATTCATTGACGGACTTGGTGACGGAAGACTTGTGTTGGCGGGACGGCTTCAACTGGTGCTTCTTGTTGGATTGTCGTCTCTTCATGGTAATATCATTGATCGATCAACATTTTCAAAGTAAATCGCTACTAGTACTCACCTGGTAATATGGGTAGCTATCTGCCAGTGGGTGCAAGTTGTTATTTATGGTAGAGGGATGGGGAAATATAACAGTCAGTAGATGATGAAGGAGAAAGAAAACAACACTGGTAAAATTTGTCACACATCACATTGTCACTGGTATGATGACTAAGTTGGATTTATACAGTCTGGACAGGTTCAGACCAGTCATGCCCTAGTTGACAACCGGTTCATCATGCAAAGGCTGGTTGCAACTGGTTGCAACCGTATGTGCAACCGACAGCAACCGGTCCTGCTCAGTTTCAGTTGCAGTTGAAGGATCGCTGTGGGTCTTCAAGACATATCCTGATCAGATCATCACTTATCCCTCCATAATATTTCCACCACAACTTCCACCCAATGAACTATTACTGAATCCTTATATTCCATCACAAAATCAATCACCTTTGAATTCCATACCATGGAACTTTCAATCTGGTGGTTTTGATTTCTCTCAATTCCCAGATTATTCCCCAATACCTCCTCCTGTCAATATTAATGAGGATGAACCATCTGAGAGATTACCTTCTTATAGTCCTCTTCATAAGGGACAAACATATATCAATCGAGAAGTACACTGTCATACTGTTACAAACCCTCCCACTTTTACACTCCTAAATCTGTGCATTCCGGCACAGTGCCTAAATGCTCAGATCCCTACTCTGTATAGTCACTCTCTCGCATCGCCCCTCATTGATATACTCAGTCACGCATCTCGGCCTTCTTCCTAAATGCGTGACTTCCTAATAGTCTCGACCTGCACATTCTGGGACGGTGTCTAGGATGCACAGTCTATAGTTACTCCACGAGGTGTCCACGTCCACTAATCTATCTATTACTAGTAAACCCTAGCTGGCTGTGTTGATACATGCCCTAGTCGCATTGTAGTATAGCCTCTCTAGCACGGACCAAGTATCGTAATATAAAATGTGGATGCAGCCAACAGAACAAGCTAGTCTTGTTCTCGTTGGATTCCCTCTAGCGATGATAATCCCCTCCTCTTAGCTTAGTTTTAGTATTAGGTGTGCCAGACGCTGTATAGTGTCTAGAGGTCACCTTCATATACTTCTTCCAATTGAGTTCATCAACACAAGCAATGACTTCTTGATCATTTCACTGAAAGTGGAAATGAATTACCAGGCATTCCTCGAGATCTACAAGATAATAGACTTGAAGATCTTGATCAAGAAGAAAGGAATCTATATGATTTCTATCAAAAGAATCCTTCTTATTGTCCTTGGTTAGCACCTGTGAGAGGATATGATGAAAATATTCCAACAATATCACAAGCATCACCCTACTCAAGTTGCTAATGTGGAACCAAGAACTCAAACAAGAGTATCTTCTCATGTTCCGATATGACATATACCAGATCACACTTATAGAGATAAAACATCACTCAAAATAGAACAAGATCAATAAGGTAAATCAATATCTATGGATACTAGGAAAAGTTATCTCCACTATCTCCACTTACTCCAAGTATGATTCTCACACCAATACCGGAAGAACCAAATCCTAGTAATTTACAGGATATGAATGTGGATGATCTATATACTGACCCACCCAAAGAGCCATTTAGCTCGAAATGGATTCACCATTACATGTTTACAGCAGTTGTTGCTGTTAGTGATACTCTGGTTCATTACTGAGATGTAAAGAAACTATCACTCAATGAACAAAAGGAATGGCAAGCATCAATGTGAAATCTCTTCACAGCCAAAATGTTTGGGAACTTGTGGATCCACCTCCAGGTCGAAAGCCCATCACAGGGAGATGAATATATGCGACAAAGAGCGATGGTCGTAAAAAAGGCTTGGTTTGTTGCAAAAGGCGTTACTCAAATCTATGGAATAGATTTTGAAGAAACCTTTTCTGTCCGACTCTTATTAGCTCTAACAGCATTAGAGGATTGGGACATTAAAGCTCTTGATGTAAAAACAGCTTTTCTCTTTGGAGAACTAGATGACGATGAAGAGCTTTACATAGTACAACCTGAAGGTTTTATCAAGAAAGAAAAAGAAAACAAAGTTTGTCAACTACAAAAGGCCATCTATGGTCTCAAACAAGCCGTCATTAAATGGAATAAGGCTTTACACAAATCCCTAGTCAATATGAGATTCAAATGTACTGTCTCCGACCCAGGTGTATACATCAAATACATTGGTAAAGACAAGATAGTATTTGTTGTCTATGTTGACAATGCACTATTCATGGGAAGTGACACTAAACTACTTCTCGAGCATATCAAAATGTTCACTAAACAATGGGAATCTCATGGATTAGGAGATGCTAAAGAATATCACTACATTTGAGATGCAGTACAAGAGTTGAATGAACTCAAGTTGTACTATGTTGCTACTAATGATCAAAGACCGACATCTTTAAGAAGAATGTAACCTTTGATAAGTTCCGAATTGGGTATATTCAACTTGGTCTCACCAATTACCCTAATAAGGCATGATATTACTTAATGGATTTCCATTAGATATATTGCTTACAAATAATTGTGTTGTGTGACCTTTTTGTATCCCATATGTATTCCCAGTCTTTTGTTTGGTCCACTTTGCCCCTGGACACAAGAGCCTCATGTGAGTTTAGGTGTCCACTAAATCACATTTCCCAGTAATTCGGACTTGGTCAAATTTCTGCACATCAGCTCAATGAGGAAAAGTGTTAAAATGTTCAGTATTCACTCAATTATTGTAGGATAAAGATTGTCCAGTCTAGATTAGATGTAGATAAGAGCCTTATACAGTATTGGCTACATCTTTGCTTACTGATCATTATTGATCAAGCTTACTGGTCATGATGAGTTTATTATGCTATTGGCCAGAACTTATTACATTTCCATGCCATAATATGTACAAATACACACACTTGTATATAAGGCTTTATGCCTCACACTGAAATATCAGTTTGCTTTACACTCAACAAGTATTGTGAATTAACTTAGTCTCGATATCTTGAATCTCAACTTCCTAAGAGAAACTCTCTTCTATATTAGATTAGTATCTATATACTGTGCTATAAGAATATCAATAAAGGATTTCTATAGATGGGTGCAAATACGGGTGTGCCGATGAAGGATTGATTAGTGCAGGAACTAACCTAAACCTAACTGACTCAAGACGGGATCTGGCACACCAAACACTAAAACACGACCAAGGGGGAGGGAGTCGTTGTCAGAGGGAATCCAACAAGAACAATTTGTTCTCGTGGTCTGTATTCATCTTATATACTACTGGTACATGTACACAGACCACCTTAGGGCAGACGTGAGAATGCTTACTAATATACTACATGAGGTGAAGGCGTGTATCAACACAGCTGAACCTTTGATCAGAAAGAAGAGAAGCCTGCCTCATTAAGTCTAGACCAATGCTTACCAAGCGGGTCACATGACTGTAATAGTACCCATGTGTACTGAATAAGTAGGTACAAAAATGAAGGTTTGCAACACAGGAGGCATAGTGGGATCGTGTCTTTGGATGTCGATATGCAGCCTCGCCGAAGTCTACGAGATAAACATGGCGAGTGTCAGGACTACAACCAATGAGGATCTTGCTTGGTTTGAGGTCTCAATGAATATAGTTCAGGCTGTGGACTTGTTGCAGATGATCGACCTAATGCATACAAGTCAACCATTGAACCATGTTAGATAATAGACATGGCAGTAATTCTACAAAGAAAATAACTTCATATGAAGTACCCACCAGTTGTTCTGTGATGTCACCAATAGTATAAGGGTGAAGACCTGGTTGCAGGCATTGAACATTTTTTCAAGGGTGGGACCCAACCCAGTTGAGCATTAGTACATTTTGTCCACCTTCTCAAACCAAATTGTTCGAGGAACCCCTTCCACGCCAGCCAGCTGACTGAGCACTCTGAATTTATGCTTGAGGGGGAAAGGAACTATGTGGGCAAGCTCGACTTTGGCTACTACTTCCTTTGAATGGGCCAACTTGGTTGCTTGGTAGACCTTCCCTGTAGTTTTTCGGTTTCAGATCACTGTACTAAAACTTGAGGTCAATAAGGTTAAGACCTCTTGTCTTCATTTTGAGACTGAACCTCCAGTCTCCACAAGCGAGAAGGACCTGAGCAGTCAAGGGTGGCCACTGTCAGTGCTGAATGTGAATGGTGGTTCAAATATCTGACATGTTGGACAAGCAGTTCAGAAATAGCCGGCTGTCGCTGCAATTTAAATTCCAAACATTGTCTCGACTCTCGAGCCTCGAGTCTCGAGATTATTCTCTCTGTCAAATGGAAAGTGAAATGTTGCATGGTTGCAGTTTGATTGAGGATCAAGATCATAGATTCATAGTAGACTATACTAGTATACACATGACTGACATGACTTACAACTCACGACTGACACAACAAAAGATTGACTCAGAACTTGGAAGACATACAGTGACTGGCACAGTGGCACCTAGTACCTAGTATCCAGCAAAGAGCTCAACAAGATCAGGGACTTGACCAATTTCTTCATCTCAAATGATGTCCTCGACCATTTACGCCAGCTCCTCCTGGCAGGTCACATGGGAATTGTAAGCCTTTTCCACTGGGTCATCCTGAACCATGTGGGCTTGCGGCATAATCAGTCTGTTTGTGAAATCCAGAGTGTCCTTCTTGAGATAAAACTTGAGCTTCTGGAGTGCTTCCATCAGAGTAGGCCTGATCCAGTTATGTCGCTTTGTATTTATTAAAGCAGAAGACAAGAAAACCTGTTCACACGGGACCACCAACGCGCTTGAATGGGAAGATAGTCAAGGGTGATCCTGCAGATCATAGGAAATGTGCTCTTTGCAGTCTAGGTAGAGATCAGGACTCCACCATCCTCTGGATAATGCAATTTGTTCTACTTACAGCCCAGAATGCCAATGGATCAGAGGTACTACCCCAGGGTGTCATAGTTGTGTAGTCCTCATATTCTCTTTGACCGTTTGAAGGGATCTCTGTACTGGAAGATTCCAACCGTCATCGCCATCGAAACCATATCGGGCCATCAATGCCGGTAGGAAAGCCTGGAGCTGGGACGGACGTGGCAGCTCCTGAGCTTGCTGTGGCATCTTGGTAGCATAGTATTTGTTCATCTGTTGGGTAGACCATAGACATGATTAGCTTTAACCCTTTCCAAACTCAGGTTCGCTGATCGAGTACACATACCAATTGCATGACAATGTCACGAGCAGCTGCTTTACTCTCCTTATCCCAGTACTTCATTATCCAGTTCATCCGAACGGATGGATCACTGGCAACGACTATACATCACGTTGAAAAATAATCAATGAAATGATGCCAATGGATAGGTAGTAGTAAGAACTTACACATGGAAACGGTGTACACCATACTGTTTTCCAGTGTTGTAGTATGTCTTTGCTTTTGCGAGCCCAGGATCGATGAATGGTGAAAGGTGGAACTGCTCAGTACATAGTTTTTCCCAAGCCTTCATAAAGAAATTGAATGCCAAAACAATGTGATTGCTTACCTCCAAGATCCTTTCATAGTCCTTCAAGAGACCCCACTCAATTCATCCATCTTGTACTTGGCTAGATTATATGAAAGAAAGACAAAATGGTCGACAGGCTGTATTAAAATAGATCAGTACAAGTTGATGGTGAATCTCCACTCTGGAGTCTTGGTCGGACGTACTGGTCACAGTGGGGCCCCTAAGTCAATTTATCATACAAAAAGTTGAATCCCATCGGGTTGGGACATCACAGATGAGTTCCCATTGTGGAACTGTGACTCAACCACCCCAGACGCATCACGGAATGACTTCATTTCATTTCCTGATTGAATGACCTGCGCAAATTCATCGCAGTGCATGCCCAAGGCACGAATCATATGAACAATGTCCTGCCCGGTGCTAATAGGGCATCTGGGTATAGCATCCATGTAGTGTTTAAAGGTCCAGTCCGGTCCGGTCTTTTGCCTTTTTGGGAAAAGACCGGACCGCAACCAGTCCTGGGAATTTCCTGATTTGGAAAAGACCAGACCAAGACCGAAAAAAACTGGTCCTTGAATCTTTTTTGGTTTGGTCCGGTCCGGTCCTTCAATGTTTTTCAGGGACTGACATACTGAACAATACTAGACACTCAAGGCTTCTGGACCATATTTTCTTCATCTAAATCGGTTCACACGCGGTCGCGATGTAGAGCTTAGGATGGCTCTAAGTTGATATTTCTTCGTTTCACATATTCCACACTCTCTCTCCATCATTCCTACCGATTACTGGTCCATTTATCGCTAGTCCGACAGTAGTCCGTCACTCCTGCTACTCCTGTAGTCCGCTTTTCGACCGGCCACTTTCTCTTTCATTTGGAATGTTTTGTCATCAATTAGACTACATTCCGCCATAGTTACAAAGTCTAGGGTCATGCCCAGGACTATAAAAGTGTTGTATATTGGTGAAATCCACAGTTTTCTGGACCCCGTCTTTCTGGAACAATCTTCCACCATCTTCCGTACCTTCGACACCATCGCCGACATTCCGCTCCTACTTTCCCACGCTCCGGACTACTCGCCGACGACCCAGACTTCGACCGGTCACTCGACTGGTCTCTCGAGAATGGCTTCAGGACTCACAAGATCCCCTTTAGGGTCGAGCCTATCGCAAGGCGAACCCCTTACACCCTTCTGACTACACCCCCTAGTCGGATTGTTGTTTCTACAGTGATATGACCATTTTAAGATTACATGTTATTTTGGTTAGATTGACATTGAAAACCCTGACTACACCCCCTAGTCGGATTGTTGTTTCTACAGCGATATGACCATTTTAAGATTACATGTTATTTTGGTTAGATTGACATTGAAAACCATATCAGGAGATAGAATGGCGTGGGAATCGGCGCTTAGCGGTGGCTGTACCGAGTTTAGCCGAGGTTCCTGGCGTTTATATACCTTCAGTAGTCGATGCTGTGGACCGGGTTGCAGTCCGATGGATGGGATCAGTGGTCAGACTAGGTAGTTCAGGCTCATTAAGGTTGTTGGTCCTTCCTACAGCATTTTGGGAAGCAGGGCTGGATTCTTCAATGGCATCCTCTTCGGATCCAGAGACGTTGAGGTCAAAGGTTTCTGCTGAGTAGAGTTCAAAAGTCCAGTCCTGGACCATGAAAAGACCGAGGGCAACCAAAAAAAGAGTATGGTCCTACTTGGTCCATGTCAGTTCCGGTCTTGGTTGCCCGAATTTTAGTAGTAATGGAGGACCAGCAAAAGACCAATGACATAAGTAGATCTCGTGACTAGTAACTATAACATAAATCTATGGAAACAATTTGTACAACTAAGTATCAACAACTTCAACAGACCTCTTGTCAATTTGCGCAAGCTCCTCATCAATGGCCAACAAATCTTTGTACTCATCCAATATAACCTCTTCGACCAACCCTGAATTTACAGCAGCGCGATCAGTAATTTTCGAACACCATGAGTGCTTCAAGATCTGGATTTCCTCGAACTTTTCTGCACCCAAACGAGAGCGACAGTCCATTGCAATCTCACCGCCTGATGAAAATAACCTCTCGCATGGTACAGAAGATGCTGGGACTGCACATATGTCCCGGGCAATCTTTGCAAGAGTAGGATAATCAGACACGTGCCTCTGGGATTGTGGATAAGTAAATCAGCTAAGTGCACATGAGATTACTGTGACTTACCAACTTCCAGTTCACAACATCTGTGTCCTTGGTCACTTCAAATGGCACATCATTGAGGTAGGCATGTAGCTCATCTTGCCACCCCCTACAGCCTTGGTTTGCTTGCTCAACACACCAGCCATTGTAAGATTTGGGCAATGTCCAGTTATAGGCTTGACAGATATCATGGCAATCACTAGTAGCCCTATTGCCAGTGGCCACCAGGCAAAGCGCAGCCTGGCTGACTTTGAAATCATAGGGGCGTCCCTGATTACAAATACACATCTGCAGTGACCAAATATTGCGATCACTGCTTTTGGATTACAATTAAAAATTACAAATGTTTGCACAGCCACTTTTTTGTCAAATGACAGCAAATTGCCATTGGCCAATATTGACCAATCAGCCTGGCGGGCTGGCGTCATCGGCAAGTCATCTTCCAAGCTGTTCTGCATGACTGCAGACAACACAAGTAACAATGATACGACATGTGATTTGGTCGAGCAAATTTTACACACGCGCCGGTTTACAATTTCGACCCTGCTCAACAACGGCTGCCCTGTCTGGAGGCTCACGTTCTGAACTTAGCCATCGTTGACTATAGAAATCCTGCATGAATATTCTTATAGCAGAGTACAATAGATAGGAATCTAATGTGAAAGGGAATTCTCTAGTAGAAAACTTACTAGGGATTCGAGAACAAGATATCGAGACTAAGAGTAGTTTACTAAACTTGTTGAGAGTAAAGCGAACTAATATTTCAGTGTGAGGCCTAAAGCCTTATATACAAGTGTGTCTATTTGTACATATTATGGTATGGAATGTTCGAAGAACATTCCAGAAGATCATGTGATAAGTTCTAGCCAATAGCATAAGAAACTCATCATGATCAGTAAGCTTGATCAATAATGATCAGTAAGCAAAGATGTAGCCAATAGCATATAGAGCTCTTATCTACATCTAATCTACATTACATAAGCGTAGATGAAAGGTCTAGACAAGTTCTAGACTGAACGATCTTTATCTAATAAGAATTGAGTGAATAATGATCGTTTTAACATTGACATTATGTCTGCCATCACCAAGATTGCTGTGGTCGAAATGACAACCGCAATATGGGAATTCGACCCCCTGCTCTTGGACAACCGAATTCTTGGAGATGCACTCAATGTTGTTGCTACCATCCGAACGCTCATTATCAAGATACAGTAATTACTTCATTGCTACATCTCATTGTAATTAACAATGCTCGGGCTGCAAATGCAATGTTCTGGCCAACGTAGTATTGGGTATTT
The DNA here is from genome assembly GCA_038092175.1 of Boletus coffeatus. Lineage (NCBI taxonomy): Eukaryota > Fungi > Basidiomycota > Agaricomycetes > Boletales > Boletaceae > Boletus > Boletus coffeatus. Next base: position 10,227 of record JBBPPS010000190.1, read on the forward strand.
CAACACGCTGCAAGCCAGCTGCGGCATTGAGCCGGCCCTCACCATTCCCTTACACAGCAATGTCCGATAGTAGGGCATGGCCGAAGCAATGCTCAGCTGAGCCTTTGAACTTCCTCAAGCGATCAACTTGTTTATATCGTCTGCCGACGAACTGTTTGGTCCAATCACTAGCACCACCATCAGACAGAAGGGGCAAATCAACAAGCGTATCCCGTGGTCAGTGTTCTCGCTTAGGCCGAGTGATTGGGAACGTGTCAATGACACATGTTCCATTATTGCAGTAAGTGTTTCTGTATCTTCGAGCACACGCAGACTTATCTTGTCTAGGATGCCAATGATTTACAGCAATATGTCTCAGATGAACAGCGGCCTACCCTTTTCTGTGCCATTCCGACCCTCGAAGTCATACAAAGTTCTTGGGAGGAGAAACTCGACCAAGATCATTATGCACCATACAACTAAGTACTATAACTGCTTCGACGACAAACCAGCATATATTCTTTCGCTCGGTAAGCATTGTACACATTCCTGTTACTAGCTGTCTCATCTATTAACCAAATTCTATAGTGCTACACTCCTACTATAAGATGGATTACATACAGATACAGTGGGGTGGTGCAGAGGAACAAACGAAGGAGCAAGAGGCAGGCAACCCGAATGCCATGAATTGGTTCGAGGAAGCAATGAAGGTAGTCAAGGCAACCATAGAAGACTACTGGGAGGACCGAGCCGGCACCAACAGAAACCAACCAACACAGTCCATATCCCGTGACGGTGCAGTGGCCAAGCCAGACTTTGACCGTCACCGGTGAATGCTTGTTGAGCAGCCCATGTTGTAAGTTTCGGCCATAATTCCATGGCAACGCCCAGTGAAGGGGCTGACAGATGTTATGGCAATGGCTAGTAGCCCATTTGCCAGTGGCCACCAGGCAAGGCGCAGCCTTGGCTGACTTTGAAATCATAGAGGCGTCGCTGATGACAAATATACTAATCTGAAGCTCGGACCAGAGTGCTTTTGGATTACAATTAACAATTACAAATGTCTGCACAGCCACTTTTTTGTCAAATGACAGCAAACTGCCATTGGCCAATATTGACCAATCAGAATGCTCATATCGCCGGGGTTCCACAACCATTTTGATCATATCTCATCCAGATCTCATCTGATTGATTAGATTGTCGCACCATTGAAATCAGAAAAACAGGGGCTACAACTTTTCTGGTGAAACCAAAAGGGAATAATGAGTTTCCTTTTTGGGAACAGATTTTCGCAGCTTTGGATACTGCCCCTTTCTTGACAGTCGTCTTGCAGACACCGGACTCCTGCCCATCTATATGATTACATAATCAAGAAGCGCAACAAATGCAGCCACTACTCCTACAACATTGCCATTTTGGGAATCTCACTCATTAAATGTTTTCCTCCTCATTCCCCTGCTTTCCCCTGGCATTATACATTGTTTGAGTGTATAGACATAGTGTATATGCTATAATAAACCATTCCCATGACTTAAATGAGGCTTTACATGATTGTATGAGGTGAACAAAAAGAATAGGGGGAAAACAGGAAATGTGCTCGCATTTTTGCCCCTTTCAACATATGGGCTTGAAGAGTACATGCCCACATCCCCTTTATATATATCTACAACATATAAGCAGGACTTGCGACTGGGATAAAAGCTTGTGATGTTATGAGATATTCTCCTCCTGGCCTTTGTTTGTTCAATGCAGTCATACAGTGGATGCTGATAGCTCAGAAAGATATGGAACATCTGCTTGCATGTATTCCCTTGAGTTCCATCACTGTGGTTGATTTGCTGGGCTCTCCAATGGGTCACAAATCACCATTTTCGACATTTTCAGCTTTTGGGGAATAGAAAATAATATATTGCAGCTATTGTCAGGGCAAATTGCCAGCACTGTGATGGATACATAGATACAGTCCTCCCATCGGTTTGAAGAGTTTCCAATGGAACATCATTTTGCATACATTATTCAGAGTTATATGACCTCACATAATTGACTTGGCTCTCATCAGGGTTTCAATTCACCATTTTCGAGATTTTCAGTACTTGGGGAATAGAAAATCATCCATAGCATATATCATCAGGG
>JBBPPS010000191.1:0-12337 GCA_038092175.1 Boletus coffeatus
GATACCGTTGACAACCTCCCTTCGCTCGAGTCTTGTCTCCCGGCACTAGCCGATTGGGGAATCACTGCGGATAAGCTCATTCGGTCGCCGCGCGGAACTGAGGAAGAAGAGACGATGGTGAGGAACGCGGGGAAAGAGGTACACGAATTTGTGAAGCGGAGATGGAAAGAAAGTCAATGGGAGACCGCGTGGTTCGTCAACCCTCCGGTGCGTTTCATATGCGACACGTCTCTCGAATGTCTTCGGCGCCCGATCATTCTAACCTTGCGATCCAGAGGTTACAGAGTATACCCGGTTTGGCGCATATCCACGTGTTTGCACGCAGGAAAACAGAGGATGAACAGGCTGCCTGGGGTTCTTGATTATTCGACAGGATCAATACATGCATAACTCCTGCATTATAGATATACATATAGATGGCGAAGACAAGCGCCTTGAATTCAGCCTTGTGTGCTACTCACCGTCGTCTTGTTCCCAAGCAGCCAGTGCCCAACGCAGACCGGTATCATTGGTGAGTTGTGACAAAGTACGGCTTGCCACCTGGTTTTGTTATAGTCGTCTCGTTACGGAGAAATGAGGTCTTCTCTCCAACTTTTATTAGTTGAGTGTCCAAGTTCTATTTTTCTCGCTTTCCTGAACTCCGCCACGCAACCCGACCTGTCCAGGTATTCCGTTGTGCGACAAAGTGAACTAGCAAATGGCTGAAACGCCCAATGACGGTAGATATCTGTATTACTAAAAACCTCCCCCCAAGTCGATACGACGGCGCAGTGACGAAATATACACGAAACCGCGATCATGTGTACATACACGAAGGAGAGCAGAATGGCTAGAGATCATGTACTGATGAAAGCCAGGACCGGTCGTCGCGGTCCTCCGCCAGACTAAGGCTTTCCCGGGGAATGCACTTCCTGAGATTTGAGGGAACGAATAACTGGTTCACTTCGTTTGTTGATTGCTTCTACCCCATATTCAGGGGAATGGGGACGAGACGGAGGAGATAGACCTTCGGAGGAACTTCCTGGTAATGCGGACTGATACATGAAATTGAATCAGTCTAACTCAAGTCAACGGAATGGCACGTTGACATTACTTACATCTGTGCTAGTAGGCGCCACGAAGGTAATCCATTCTTTCGCAGACGGCCGACGACCATGACGTCTCTTGTAACCAACAACGTAACAGAGAGGCAACCAGCAAGAGAAGAACACCTCCCACTGCACCACCTACAATAGCGCCAATATGTGGCCCCGAAGATGTTCCTAGATCATATGGTGAAGATCCTGATGAAGAAGGGATGGTGCCAGTGGTTGCTGACGGTGACGTGGTAGAGGTTGAGTTTTCGATCGACGCATTCGTACTGGACGAAATCAACAATAGAAACAAACCTATAAATCAAATAATCAAACAAAACTGATACGCCCACCCCCTGGACAGGCAGAATTTTCATCGTATAAGGCCCGAAATTCAGACCGTCATTGGCATAAACCGACACATTGTACTGATTGTTGTTGTGGTTGAAGGAGTACGTGTACGTCGAATTGGTGCCGTCCAGTGTGAGATAGAGAGGTATATCAAGGTTGTCAACCACAGCGCGACCGGAGATTGCGATGATGCAGAATATGTACAGTGCATTTCCTGACGTACCGAATGAGCACCATAGCAACTAGAGCAGGAAATACCTGGTGGCACACCTGTGAATGAAAACTCGATTTGCGGGGTATAATCGTCACCTGTAATATTGGTAGTGCCGTGCCAAGTTCCGTTATAAGCCAGAGAGGGATCTATATCAGAGAGACAGATAGAACAGTTATTCACAATATCCCAAGCCGAATCATTGGGTAGGTAAAGGGGCACTGCAGGGCCAGTTAAAACAGCATCGTCGACAGTCACATTTTGCAGGATGGCGCGAGCGAAGCTGGAAAAAAAAAGAAATACAGCTGGCTCAGGCTGAACACCGAAAGAAATCTGGATGAGATCATGAGAGAAAAGGGTAAGGGCGAGAGGTTCAACGGAGATATCAGAAACTTTTGCAGCTGGACAGGCTATACTGTAGACCAGACAGCTCAGGGGAAAAAAAAGAGCATGAAAGGGACAAAAGAGAGCATTCCAATTTGAAGGAATTGAATGAGGAGATAACGTGTAAGTAAGATGCCGTGATTTCAATGAGTGGCGGCGGACAAAACATAATTTATTCAGATCAGCAATAACGTCACCGTTTGACGCACCTTTTGACAAGTTTGCAGGCCTCTAGGACCTCCATATGATTCAGAGCTCTCAGATCTCGAGTGAAAAAGGAAACTAACTTGCAAGGGAAACCATATGCTGAATTTTCGATCCTTCGTCTTCAATTTGTTGCTTACACTGAGGAGTGGAGCAGAACAAACAAAATAAGATTTTGACTATGCCCTTACAAGTTAGTCTAAGAACCTTACATACATGCGAGGACTCCATTTCTCATCGGGGCTTGGCTTATTTGTCAATGGTTCAGCGCCCAAGTTGTCAGCGCCCAAACCCGACACGGTACACCCTTTCTTTGCTCACATCGGCACTCGACGATCCATCTATCAGCGCCACAGAGAATGGACCCTACCCACCTCCCGAATATTTCAAGGCCGACATACCATTCAAGTTGTGTTACAGTGCGGCTGCCTCGATTGCATATGATGGATTGAACCCCTATCCCTAGTAACCTGTCAAGCTGAGTCGGGGACTTGACGTGAGAGCGCCGCTACGATCTGTAGATAGGCTGTTACTATTACTAGTCACTTAGTGACGTTCCGGAGGTATGTACGATTAAATTCAAGATAGAGTCGATCATCAATCAACTCAGCGAAGGCCTTCAATATGCTTCAAAACACTCCTACTAAGACCGTATGTGGTGTATGCTTATAAGTAGATGCTTTTGAATATAGTAAATTTTCAACTTCAAGTGCCAGTGAGAAGTTCCCCGACTCGGAAGCAAAAGATGCCCCCAGTGGACGGCGGTTCGTGGACCGTTGGGGTTGAATCAGTTACCACGATAAGTCCCTTTTTCAAGGCGCGCATCATAATCATGCTTGGTGATTCAACCATCCTGACGGTGTGCACTTGGTGCATGTTGACATCCAGGCCTAGTAGCGCTTACTAGTTTCCCCTGTGGCCCGTGCATCTGGTGGTCCCATGTCTTGTTTGGTTGTGTTTTCCCTGTATATACGTAGGCTCGCCCCCTCTTTTCTCGTTTTGTCCCTAGCGTCGTGCTGGTCTATTCTAGCGACCAACGTTTGGATTGTCGTTTGGTCGTCTGCACTCCGCGGTCCCTGGTGCCACAACGTGACAGACGTCCAACTTGGTTAGTACTGTATGGTTACATTTGATGTCGTCACTGGCATGTGGCTCTGCCAATTACGGCCATACTCAAACTTTGAATAGCTACGCGGGACTCACATTTCTCAGACGTACATAATCTTCCTCATCTATCCCGACCCGACCCGCCTTGTACAAGACGAATGTCTGCTGTTGCGGTAGAGTCGTATTTACAAACATCAGAGGTAAGCTCTCTGCGCTGGAAGCTTCTCTTATCACCTATTCTGATTTCCGTAGTGCGCCATTGGTATGTGACCCCCCGAAGTCTATACGAGGATCAATGAAATTTTTGCAAAAATGGTGTCGTAGTCGCCGCCGCTGCGCTGCTGGTAGGATGATCCAGTCTACCTCTAGATCTTCACAGTGACTGTTTGATATTTTAGACTTTCGACTATTGTCTCACGTTGGGACAAGAGGTACGTCAACCTACAGTCACATAAGGTCTCATCGCGGACTTACATTTGACAAAGGTTGAATGGTTGCATGGCACGAAGTGGACGGCAGTAAGGATTCAATTTACAATATCGCGTTATTTGCCTTTTGTTGCAATTGCAATGGGAATTCCCAGTGGGTCGACAATCTTGCTCTCGGTATTCGGTAGACCAGAACATGTTCCCCTAGTGTCGCTGTCTCGAGGGGGGACGAACACTGACTATGTAAGATTATACATTTCTCACATCAGATGGACTATGTTGACTGAGCGGTTCAGTGTGGTTCCCTGGGCATGGCAACAAACGGTCAGACGTCAGCTCATTTGGATAAACACTGTTTGACTTTGCCTTCTAGTGGTTTACTACTTGTGTATTATCCTGGCGGAAGGTGAGAATACAATTTTCTGGAATAGTGAAAGTACGATCCAACCTTTGAGTGAAAGCTATGCTTATCGTACGAACATACACGTTCTGGAAGCGCGACAAGAGGATCCTTATCGGGATGTGTACATTTGGCGTAGTATGTAGTACTTCTGTATACACATCTCCCCTTCTATGGTTGACCTCGATCAAAGGTGTGTATGGTGGCCGCCATCACTGTTTCTGAGACCGTTGCTTCATCGGCTACTAACTGTATGTCTCATGCCCGGCACGCCTATCATTTACTCTCACAACTTCTACTTCACAGCGGTTGACAAGGCTCTTCATTGCATTGGGGTAGAGAGTACACTAGCTACGGGGATTCAGTTCATCTGTCTGATACTCTATGAGTTAGGTAAATCTTTCAATTCGATGGGGTATGTTGAATTGTCCCATCCTCTTAGGCATGCTGGTCTTGAACTGCATAGCGTTCCGGAGAATGACACGACAAAACCCTCCTGGTCGATTTATTACGACACTATATCGTGACGGGGTCATGTATGTGGCAATTATACTGAGTAAGCCTTGTCCGTATCATTTCCTCACTTAGAGTCTGATGATTCAAAGCGTTTTCTTTGATCAATGCTATCGTCACACTCGCTACTCCTGTAAGTTTCACTGCTTCCAGGCTATCGCACGGACCTTACGGAGAGCAGGCTCAATATTCTGTTATTCTCGATTTGTTTGTCACTTCTCTGAGAACCGCGAAACGTACCTTGCTGACCTGCAGCGTTTCGTAGCCTTCAAATGGTCATGCACAGCATTCTTGCTTCTCGTATTTTCTTTAATCTTCGGGAGACTACTCGACGAGAACAAAGAGACTCGCCTTCAATTCCCCTGTCTGAATTCCATGCGAAGTCTCAAGTCTAGTGGGTTTAGTAGTTCTATGGGGACCTCGAGTTCGAGTAGCAGGAACGATCCTAAAGTGGTAGAAATCACCAGAGAACCCGCGGTTCACCATTGACACCGCAGGCTGAAGTATATGGGCTCGGGACCCGTGGAATGCTTTGCAATTCGTTGTTTTCTTGATCCTCATGCATGCTAGTCATTCCTGTCTTCGTATTTATGATGTTCACCTGTAACTGAACATGCTGCTTTTTGATTCCCTTCGTACGTTTTCTGATTGGTTTCCAACGGGTCACCTTGTAATACCTCATTACTGTATGTAGTACCATTGAAAGCAGTGTAACATCTAGTCGTTTTAATGAGCGAGGCCTCGATCGAAATGATGTCATAGATAGTTCGGAGAACATAAACTGATCAGTGAATTCAAAAGCCGTATCTATATTTGAAGTACTTGGATCGCACGAATCGCCTCAGATCAACTAAATGTCCCGTTTCTTATCCATAGTGCTAACTTGGGCCGCCATCGGGCAGTTACGGAGGAGCACCCAACTTCGGTTATTTTATTCCAGCCGTGAGGCTATGCACGCACAGGACAAGGCCCTCAGAATGGCCACTGATGGGGGCGGTTGACTCATTGCAGATGACCCTCCTTCACCGCAATCTTGTTCTTTCGAGTCCTGTGGCATTAAAGGCTTATTCCTCGTTCCCGAGTTCTTCCTTCTCATTGCCTATTCGCATACAAGATGGATGATTGAGTTCTTTCCATCTTCTTTTCATTGAAATCCCCACTCACCTCATATACTATCCCGTACAGTGACTTCGGCAGTCATGCTGGTTCGGCACTTCCATAGAATGCACAATTATGCACATCATCCAAACCGCTACATTAGATCTACTATGTATTCTGAAGGTTTCCGAGCTCAAACGGGTTTCACGCTGAATCGTCACGGTTGCCGCGTAACATGTGCCTTTCTGGTGGTGTGACTATGTGTGACTGCCAAACCAGCATGACTGCCGAAGTCACTGTACGGGATAGTATCACAATTGAGATATGGCTGACAACCTAAAGAACGACTTTTTAGGTAAGTGGCACGTTCCTCGGTTCTTCTACCGAGTATGATCGAAAGTTATGCAGTCGATTTCATGATGGGGGGTACCTCTGCGGCCATTTCGAAGACGATCGCCGCACCCATCGAGCGCGTAAAGTTGATGATACAGAAACAGGGAGCCACAATCGCGGCTGGCCGTCTCAGCTCTCCGTACCGTGGAGTGATGGACTGTTTCAGAAGAACCTATGCGGAAGAAGGATTCTTGAGCTGTGCGCCTCATGTCTTTCGATCGATTGTTCGCCGTGCTCAGCGTGCTAGTTTGGAGGGGGAACGGCGCCAATGTTTTGAGGTACTTTCCTACACAGGCGTTGAACTTTGCCTTCAAGGACGAGTATAAAAGGAGATTCGCGTACAAGAAGTCAGAAGGGTATGCACTTTGGGTTTTTGGTGAGTGCCTCGAGATAAATCCATATGATAATTTGCGATCGGTATTGACTATAATGCCGTAGGAAATGTCGCCAGTGGTGCTGCCGCCGGAGCGTCGTCAGCTGTCTTTGTGTACTCTCTTGACTAGTGCGCTTTCCTCTCTTGACCTGTATTCTCAACATAATTTGTCCTTCCAGTGCTCGGACACGGTTGTCCGCAGACGGGAAGAGTGCCTCAAAAGGAGGGAAGCGACAGTTTACCGGTATCATAGACGTATATAGACAGACACTCCGCACGGACGGAATTCTTGGATTATATAGAGGTTTCGTTCCCAACATCCTCGGTATCATCGTCTACCGAGGGTTGTAGTAAGTACATGCTTCCCTTAAATCCGTACTAGGACCAACTTACCTTTTCGCCTAGTTTCGGAGGCTACGACACCATTAGAGATACATTCCTTGTCGGAAGTCTCCAAGGCAACTTCTTAGCTTCGTTTGTCGTTGGTTGGGCTTGCACTACCGTCAGTGCATGTTTTGCAGATCTCGTTGGGTCATATACTGAGCAGCTTGACAGGGTGCTGCATTTGTGTCCTATCCAATGGACACCATCCGGCGCCGTATGATGATGACGGGGAAAGGGCAAGTGCATATCCGGTCTTCTCTCCAACTTTTGTCAGTTGAGTGTCCTTCTATTTTTCTCACTTTTTTTCCTGAACTCCGCCCATAACCCGTACATATAACGAGCCTGTGACCTGTCCAGCTATTTCGTTGTGCGACCAAGTGAACTAGCGAATGGCTAAAACGCCCAATGGCGGTAGATATCTGCATTACCAAGAACCTCCCCCAAGTCGATACGGCGGCGCAGCGACGAAATATACACGAAACCGCGATCATATGCACGAAGGACTCGGAAGTACGCGTTAGAGACTACCGGTCCTCCACCCGACTTCACAATGCTGAGGGTTTTCCGGGGAACGCTCAAGAGAGTGCTTCCTGAGATTTGCGAGAACGAATTACTTGCTCACTTCGCTCATTTAGTTCGTTTATCATGGTGGCAAAATCAGGGGAAGGGGAGCGAGCTGGAGCAGGTGAATCGACGGAGGGATTTTCTGGTGATGCGGACTGATACACAAAATAAGTCAGTCGAACCAAGCCAACGAATTGGTGGCACGTTTGCATTACTTACATTTGCACTAGTAGGCGCCCCAAAGATTGTACCTTCTTCCATAGACGGTCGACGACCATGACATCTTTTGTATATGCAGTAACAAGACAGAGAGGCAGCTAGCAGGAGTAGAACACCTCCCACCGTACCACCTACAATAGCGCCAATGTTTGGCCCCGAAGATGTTCCTAGACCAGATGGTGAAGATCCTGATGAAGAGGGGATGGTGCCAGTGGTTGCTGACGGTGACGTGGTAGAGGTTGAGTTTTCAATCGACGCATCCGTACTGGACGAAATATGTATCCATAAAGAGGACTCGACCAAGCCAACAATAGAGACAAACCTATAAATCAAATAATCAAACAAAATGAATATGCCCTCCCCCCGGACAGGCAGAACTTCCATCGTATGAGGCCCGAAATTCAGAGTGTCATTGGCATAAACCAACACATTGTACTGATTGATGTTGATGTTGGATGAACTGGGTGTGTACGTGTACATCGAATTGGTGCCGTCCAGTGTGAAATAGATATTCGTCTCAAGGGTGGTATTCCCAGGGGGAACGATGTTTGCGATGATGTAGAATATGTATAGTGCATTTCCTGACGTACCGAATGAGCACCATAGCAACTAGAGCAGGAAATACCTGGTGGCACACCTGTGAATGAAAACTTGATTTGCGGGGTATAATCGCCACTTGGAATATTGGTAGTGCCGTGCCAAGTTCCGTTATAAGCCAGAGAGGGATCTATATCAGGGACACAGATAGAACAGTTATTCACAACGTCCCAAGCCGAATTATTGGGTAGGTAAAGGGGCACTGCAGGGCCAGTTAAAACAGCATCGTCGACAGTCACATTCTGCAGGATAGCACGAACGAAGCTGGGGAAAAAAAGAAGTACAGCTGGCTCAGGCTGAACACGGAAAGAAGTCTGGAGGAGATCATGAGAGAAAAGGGTAAGGGCGAGAGGTTGAAGGGAGATCTCAGAAACTTTTGCAGCTGGATTAGTAGACCAGACTCGGTCGACGTGTGACACTAGACAGCTCAGGGGAAAAAGAGAGCATGAAAGGGACAAAAGAGAGCATTCCAATTTGAAGGAATTAAATGAGGAGATAGCGTGTAAGTAAGATGCCGTGATGTCAATGACTCAGTGGCGGCGGACAAAACATTATTCAGATCAGCAATAACGTTGTCACCGTTTGACGCACCTTTGTAGGCCTGTAGGACCTCCATATGAATCAGAACTCTCAGATCTTGAGTGTTGAAAAAGGAAACTAACTTCAAGCAAGTTGCGAGGGAAACCATATGCTGAATTTTCCATCCTTCGTCTTCAATTTGTTGTTTACACTGAGTAGTGGAGCAGAACAAACAAAATAAAAATTTGACTATGCCCTTACAAGTTAGTCTAAGAAGTACTTACATGCGAGGACTCCATATGTCCACTGTTCTCATCGGGGCTTGGCTACAATTGGATTAGCTTTATTTGGTTCAGCGCCCAAGTTGTCAGCGCCACTAGTAGATAAAGTGGAAGGATCGAAGATTCGGGCCTGCCACAGCGTCTGGTACTACGGGCGGCTCTGGTACTTACATATGGAGATCAGATAGGTTCGCTGTGCCATTGGATGACTGTACATTTTCACTGCTCGCTTGCAAGTGTCAAGTCCTAAATTCTATGGCAGAGCAAGCGCTCTTCAGAAAATTGGTGGTTTGAATCGAATCAGCACATCTTATTGGGGTACAGTACAGGGAGGGCGGGATGCACAAACCTATGAGCGTTGATGATTAGGGATTACAAGTATAAAGTTGGGCTGTGATCAAATTATCCATTGAGGGAGCCGCATCTGAAGGGAGCAACTCAACTGCCATTTGCCGGCCTACTAGCGGCACCTGCTTCGACGGTACTTGATCTGAGCGGTCACTACGCAGCAGGAAAAGTCGGTACATATATGTGGACCATGGCCAGACACTTGCGTTAGTCTCCCGTAGGCAGACCCTTCGGCAGGAAGAGGGCCAGTCGTTCTTGAGTCGTTCTGAGTCCTTTGCTTGCGACGGTCACCCCCATTCCGTCCTTGTTCGTGGGAATGTTCATTCTGACGTAGTAGGATCGCTCGGCATGGGATCGCGTAGACGTAGTCCAGTCCACACTAATATGTAGTTATGTATTTATATATTTGACGCTCGAATGTTCAACTTTTTCGCAGTCTTTGGTAAGAGAAATTGGTCATTCAACCCCATCCGAGTCAACGTGTAGTGCGTGGCTGCCCGCAGTCAGTTTGGAAAAAGGAAACCTTTTACGTGAATTCGCGGCTGATTCTCACTGGACTTCTGGCATGTCCGATGACGTATTCGGCGGGAGACCCCGGCATGTTCGTTGTCAGTAAGTAAGGCTGACATGATCCGTAGTCCTCCGACGAGCGACATTCTGATCCATTTCCCCTTATCGATCGGCTGCTTCATTCGAGACCGTTTTGACAAAGCCCAGCCTCCTATACGCGCGTCACCGTGTAACTCGTGCTGGCATCGGCAATGAGTCGGCATCTCACGCGTCAAGTCGGCCCAGTAATTCGTGCACGCCAGGCTTGCACGTCTGACGCATCTTCCAGATTCCAAAGTATGACAACAATTGATGACGAGGCCCCAGACTGGTCGGTCTAGCAGTATAAAGACCCTTGAGGCGGAGGCTCAACCTTCGTCCAACGTCCGACACTCAGATCCTCTACACACATAATATCATCGTCCGTCCTCACATCTGACAAGTAACTACAAGATGTCGTTGATGGCCCCCGTCCCCAAGCCCGCTTCCCGTCTCGCACGATACCGCGTACTCTCTCCAAACGCCTCCATTCGCGTCTCTCCACTCCAGCTCGGTGCCATGAGTATCGGGGACAAATGGGGGTCGGTCATGGGGAGTATGGATAAGGAGGCTTCGTTCAAGTTGCTGGACGCATTCTTCGAAGCAGGCGGAAACTTCATCGATACCGCCAACAACTAGTGAGTGACTCATGGGAATCGGGTTCGTCAGAAGGTCATGCTCACCGTTCCCTTGCAGCCAAGATCAAACTTCGGAAGAATTCATCGGTGAATGGGTAGAACAGCGTGGTATCAGAGATCAGCTCGTCCTCGCTACCAAGGTCGGTGACCCTATTGTTTCGATACACGCTGTATTCATCCGATCGCAAAGTACACGACAAACTATATGCGTGGGGAGGAAGGGGTCAAGCAGAAGGTCCTCTTCACGGGCAACAGTTTCAAGTCTATGCACATGAGCGTTGAAGCAAGCTTGAAGAAATTGAGGACGACTTATATCGACATTCTGTACCTTCATTGGTGGGATTGGGAGACCTCCATCGAGGAGGTTATGAACGGCCTCCACACGCTCGTCCAACAAGGAAAAGTCCTGTATCTGGTACGTGCAAAATGTGATCTGTATCTTTGAGTTCTCACATCGGTTAACGTCGCAGGGCATTTCTGATACCCCTGCGTGGGTGGTGTCGCAAGCGAACCAGTATGCACGTGATCACGGCAAGACACCATTCGTAATTTATCAAGGTAACTGGAATGTGATGGAACGCTCCTTTGAGCGAGATATCATTCCAATGTGCAAAGCTCATGGTATGTTTGGCGTCTCAGAGTATTGCAAGATTGTTCATGACCTCGTACAGGAATGGCTTTGGCTCCATGGGGTGTCCTAGCGGGCGGCAAGCTCCGCAGCGATGAGGAGGAAGAGAAACGCGAGCAATCGGGCGAGAAGGGTCGTGCCTTTTTCACTCCCGAATGGAAGCGAAACGAGATGGAGAGGGAGGTTTGCAGAGCATTGGACAAGGTCGCGAAAGAAGTCGGTGCCAAGCACATCACTTCTGTGGCAATCGCATATGTCATGCAGAAAGCGCCATACGTATTCCCGATCATTGGCGGTCGCAAGGTGGAACACCTGCAAGCCAACCTCGAAGCGCTCGAGATTGTGCTTACCCCAAAACAAATTCAAGACTTGGAGAGTGCTGTGCCGTTTGACTTGGGCTTCCCGCATAACATGATTGTTAGTGAACCATATATTTCATCTCGCTCACACCTTTCTGACCGTTTTGTACAGGGTGACGGAAGCGATTATTTCTTCTTGTTGCGGAATGGCGGTTACTTGGAGAAGCAACCTTCCACTGGTCCAATTTTACCGGACCTCTCCTAGATACAGCGAGGAACTAGACACATCATGAATATTTACGACAAATTTTCTTGTATATTTCGTTGGGTGTCCCCCAGAGTGCATTATCGTCATGATCGTTTCCAGGCTATTATAATTAACCATGTTCGTCACTCGAGCACGTTTAGTGATCGTCGTGCGATCCTCAGAACTCCCTTCAATAGGCCAGGCCAAGGTACAAAAGTTTTTTGCGAGACCAGAATCCTTCCTGGATCCTAAAGGGTCCAGGACTCGTGTTCAACGGTCCTGGTACTTTGGCAGTGGCGTGGGTAATGATTGTGGCGTGAGTAGATTGACACTAGGTTGCATGCATCCTTCGGTCTAGCTTGTCTTATTGAGATCGTCGAGGGGACCGCGCACCCATGTATTAAGGTCCAGACGGTATGTCGTGTGGGTCCAGGGGTGCCCGGAGGGCTGCGGAATGACACCCACAGTAAACGGGTTGACGGACCGTGCC
>JBBPPS010000192.1:0-12296 GCA_038092175.1 Boletus coffeatus
ATATATCTGGTAGTATCCCATCTTGGTTATGAAACAGATAACCTGTACTTTATAGATAGAACATATATTTGGCAACTACTTGATATATTTGATAAGATAGAATCTCACAAACAGTTAAGTTCATAGGTAGATTTCTGGGATTGTGTGGCAATACATGTATCTTGTAGACCGGTTGGCTCATATCATCTCATTAATATATAGCTTAGATTGGTTGGTAAGATTTAAGACTGATGATGTATGTGGTATGTCTTATCTGATAGTCAAGTCAGACCATGTATATATAACTGGAATCAGTGGGTGAGCTTCTCAATTGGGGGCAGGTTAGTTCATTGATGGTCAGTGGCATCTAATGCAGACAAAATTAAACATACTGATACTATTTGATCTATGCTCTCAACCCTCCCAGGAATTAAATAACATTATCTATTAATGTATAATTATGATACACACTATATGACTTTATGTGGTAGTTACAGTCATATATTAAATTATCATTTCTTTAAAATTTTCCTGATGTACATACTGTAACAGTAACATACATTAAGAATACAAAACATGTACTTATAATATTTCGACGACAGAGGACATGGCGACAGTGCAACGCCGCCGACGCGCCCTCTCATCGATCACCGCCTGTTGTTATTGTTGTACGTGAGCGGCGAGCGAGATCATTTGGATGACAAAGACTCGGATAGCTACCAAATGTGCGATCCCGCCTGGAGTTCGAAAGAGTGTGAGGAATCTTCGCGGGCGTCCCAGCCCTTGAGCGTTGACGGCCAGGCAACAGAGAGGTGGTTGAGGGCGTTCTCGCGCAGCGAATCCACGACATGCTTGGTGGCGAGAGTCGCAGGACGCAAGACGCCCGAAACGACTTGAAAGTCGGCAGGGTCGTTGTTCCCGAAGCGCCTATCGTGCAAGTGATGGTGATGAGCAGTGAAGGTTGATCGCGAGTGTGATTATCAGCACGACTCACGGACCGTCTACTAATGCCCTCAGCAAGGTGGATACGTCCTCAGGTGCGTCATGGAGGCGGAGTACTTGGCAACCTTCAACCTCTCTTGACGAGCGAACACCGCGGGGACAACGACTTGGTGTCTCCGTCTGCGGGCTGGGGCAGAGTAACAGAAGGAACCAGAGTGCCGTGCGAGCAGGGACTTGTGCATGCGAAAGAGCGTGTCCTCGGCTTGTCGGACGATCTCGAGTAGGGTGTCAGTTCACTCCTGTAGTATTCCCTTAGGTCGCAGGGCTCTCACAGATCCGTCAGAGAACCAGAGGTCTGGATGTCTTGTTAGCAGGCTGTCGCAGCTTGGGCTTCCGGTTTCCTCCATGTCGGTGTCTCTAGTGACCTTGAGCGAGGGACAACGCGAGACCCCGGCGAGGACTTACTGTGAAGGCACCTGCCAAGGTGAGCTTGAGGCGAGAGGCGGCGGAACGAAAGCACACGCGGGCGGTGGCGGTCTTCGATGCAGCAATGCAGAAGTTGATAAGTTGACAATTGGGGCGATGCATGCAGCATGGAGGTTCCGAGGTCCGAGGACAGTGAGGACGGGCAGATGGGGTCGCAAAATGTAGTAGGAAGGGTGCCGGTGAGTGGTGAGCGGCGAGCCTATGTCGTGTTGTTGGGTGTTGAACATTGAACATTGAAAGTCGAACAACGGGGCAATGCCGCAATGGTTGAAAGACGGGCAAAGACGAACCAAATTCAATGAATTGATGAAAGGTTGAATTGTGCGAGCCGCGAACGACAAGATACGGTATATAATATTCAATGTACAATACACAACCGCATACCGACGAGTAGTTCTCAAGAAAGCTCCTCGGGCGGGTCACCCTCCTGTTGTGCGATGAGGACCATAATGTTGTCCATGATATCGTCTGCCTGGGCTCCATCAATAATCCTCCCCAATAAATCCCCTGTATCCTCCTCCTCGTTCTGGTCCATGTCATGTTCCGATGTGAGTAATCCCTCCACGAAGTTCAACCGCTTTTTCTTGAGGAAAAACTTCGCCATCTGTAGTGCTTCCATCAAAGCTGGACTGATGCGGTTGCGTCGTTTCGTTATCGTCTCGGCGCTCGACGAGAAAACGCGTTCGCTCGGCACTGATGAAGCCTGTATCGGCAGGTAATCCATAGCCATACGGAAAAGAGTCGGATAGGAAGTTCTAGAGCCCTGCCAGAACTTCACAGGGCCAATCTTTCCGGGGATTTGAACGCCGAGGTAGGCATTTAGCTCGGAGTCGACGCTGACCGGTGCAAGCGGCGTCGGGTCAGGATCCACAGCATCGGGAGTGGTGATACCGTAACGCTCAGCAAGGGACTTCACCGGACGTGGTTTCCTGGGCGGAGGAACGTCTTGAGGATCTTGATAGGGTCTGGTTGCTGCCTCGAGCCGTGAACGATATTCCTTCATCTGCGATGCGACAGTAAGTTATGCAAGAACGTCACAATGACGATATACGTACGGTCTGTATGATAATCGATCGCGCCCTAGTCTTCTGGTCGGATTCCCAATGCTTCGTGATATGAATGAGACGGATGTTCGGGTTGACAACTAGACTATCGCGATAAGTGATGGCTCTCATCATGAGAAATTCTATTACTTACGCATCGCGATTATGTATGAATTTGTTCGGCCCAAGCGTTCAAAGTACTTGTCGGCACACGACAATCCAGGACCGATGAATGGCCCGCAGCGTGGGACGATGTCGGCCAAGCGTTTCCACTGTCCGGTGAACCTTTCGAAGATAGGAATCACCTCGCCAAGCATCGGCATCGTTTCGGATGAAATTGACCGCTGTGCAAGATAAGGAATCTAAAATAACGAATCGATCAGTTCCACCGATCTGTCAAACATTTTGGCAAGAGACGTACCTCGAGAACAAGCTCCAGATCATGGAGCAGTAGCCACTCGGCCCGATTTAGCTGGAAGGTAGCGATGTCGCGCTGGGTCGGTAGCTTGAAAAATTGGTCCAGAGGCTATATTCGCCTTGTTAGATAGTCCCATTTGATGTAGATAACCCTGTTACTTACCAATTGCATCTCACGAAGGCGATTGATCATAATGTACACGGAATCCCACCGCGACTTGACATCGAGCACGAGCTGCTTCTCAGTGATGTCCGCGTGCTCGCCGTCGGCATCTAACCAAACCTCCATGTCATTACCATTCTTGATGGTGCTGCAAAATGCGTTTCGGCGAAGGTGCGATGCACGCAAGGAGCGAACTATGTTCCGACCGCGCTTGATGGGGTCGTGCTTGAGCCCTTCGACGTAAGCTTTTTGGTCGATCTGTCTCCCGAGGTCGTCGACCCATACTTGTCTAGCGAAGGCTGAAACGTCTGCACTTTTGTAGTTTTCTGTGACATGTTTTGCGCACGTGTTGAGGAGGTGAGGTAAACATAGGATTCGCCGCTCGTTAGCATCGAAATCTACTCCACGCGACGTAAGAAGTACGGAGAGGTGCCTCATCGCTGCGTCGTTATTCGCAGCGCCATCGAGCGTGAAGTGTCCGATCTAACAAAGGTTAGGTCAGATGGGGTTGTTGGAATTTTGATAAGACGCGATACCTTTTGTGTAATCTTCGCACGATCGAGGAGGAGGAGAATCTTCTCCGCTAGGATTTCTCCGGTGTGACTTTCGGGCAGGTAATAAAAAGCGATCAAGGCGACCTTGAGCTCTAGCGTTGATGTCTTCGGGGACTCGCCGATCCAGTGAGCTGTGATAGCCATAAATGGCCGGCGAGCTGAGTCTGACCAGATGTCGGCCGTGCACGAAATCCTACCGAGTGCATTCTGGAGTATAGAGTGTATGGAAATGAGCTCTTGCAACCAAAACCGATGTGTGAATGACGCACCTGTAGGTCCCCACTCAACACCCGAAAGTACTCCTTCCACACTTGAAGTATGAGCTCGCGCGTTTTGGTCCGTCGAGGGATATCGGTATCTCGAAGACCGGGACGAAGTAGGAGCAATAATCTTCTGAATTCTGGACATTCAATTACATTGATAGACTAGGAGGGATGTTAGATTTGGTTAGACGATAAGGAACTTGAAGGAGACGTACTTGATCATCGGCGACAATGAAGTCCACTAGATACCGTTGTAATGTTGCTGTGGAGTACTCCGGTAACCCGTCGTCGTGCGATGGTTTCTCGCCCGGGAGTTGTGGCCGGAAGTCGCCTGGTGCGGGTTCGGGAGGAGGCGGTAGCTGACGAATGGAAACGCCAGGTTTTGTGAGCGTTTGGCGTAGTGTCTTGAAGGTATATCCCATGCCGAAAGCGAGGGTGACGCTCCTGATGAAAACCTGCCAGTTTTCCTTCTCGGCTTCTTCCAGAAATTCGAGCAAGTGGAATTTCTCTACGTGCGAACGGAGGCCGGAATTGCCAGTGTTGGCACTGTAAACGAACTTGCGGTCGACCGGAAAGTTCTCCGGGTCGCGAGCCTTGGAATCCCTATTTTGAAGACCGTCAGGTTACTGAGCTGATTGCTAACATGTAGAACGTACCTGCATGGCTTGCACGTCGACGACTCTTTCGCACGTTTCTCAAAGAAGAAGTGAATGTCGAGCGCTCGTCCAACCGCTCCAGTGGACTGCGCTGAATCTAGTGGGCCAGCTTGAGAGTCGTTGACAGAGTTATTCGTGTGATGGGGATCCTGTGGAGCACGGCGAGGGGCCCTGGCACGAGGGATCGGTGGCTCTTCAGAATCACTGTCGGTGTCGTCGGTATTTAACCCAGCATTGATATCGAAGAACTCGGTTTCCTGCGGGCGTACTCGTGTGGGTAGTAGGTCTCGTCGCTGGTTGGAATTATGGTCAGTACGTTGAGATACTTGAGTAGTACCTACCGCGACTTGTGCAGGCCCAGTAGCCTCTTGCTCGTCGTCGTCGTCATCGTCGTCGGGAACCTGCTGGACATACCGTCGCGGGGGACGGCGAGCACGACCTGGGGCGGCCGTGAGCTCGTCTTGGACCGAAGGACAGTGAGAGGGAGGCGGGAGAGCAGGAACGTGGCCCGGAGTAGCTGCCTGAGGCTCCGCTAAGTCGTTTCGACGTCGAGGCATGGGCCGCATGAGGAGTTGGCCTATCAAATTGGACTCACACTCACCTTGGTTTTATACTACTAGGAGGAGTCATTGCCGAACGTTGTTAGATCACATTTGTTAGTCGCAATGCAACGTTGAAGCATCGAGGACTTGGAGTCGGTTACGGACAAAATAAACCAAGTCACACACGAGGGATTACGCGATTATTGTCTATTCATGGCGGACACCAAGTCATCCGTAAAGAAACGTACAAAACATGTAAACGAACACAGTCATCCAAACAGAAACAACGTACAAAACATGTAAACGAACACGGTCGATGATCCGAACAGAAACATACGAAACATTTGAGTAAACGAACACGTCAAATTGCTCTACTGGTCACCGGCAAAGTGCTTGGTACTGGAATTGTCGGAACTGACCTCGGTAGAAATGTCTGAAGGGGAAGTGTCTGAAGGGGAAGTGTCCGAAGGGACATATGATTCGTCAGAATGAGAGCGCTTGAGGCCACGGAAATTCCGCCTATACCACCGCATATAGCGGTCGTGAGCGGTCGTGTTCTTCCCATCATTGAGGGCGCAGCGGAAATGATCCCAAGAGGGGGGTAGAGTGATGGGAACGTTGAGGCTTGTAAGGTCTACTTCATCGCCGCTACGGGCAGCGGCTTCCTCAAAGAAACGAATGACATACAACCTGATGAGATCGAGGCCGCGGTTCGTCACAGCCTTGACGTGATCCATGTCGGATTCGAGTCCAGGGAGCGTCTGTTATTTGTTAGACTGAGCTGCTAAGGGTACTATCTGATGGACTTACGCCGTGCGCGGTCCACTCCGTTTGCTCGATCGCCTCGTGATCGATTACGATCGCTCCATCACCATCACCCGGATTCTTCAACCAAACGTAGTATTTGACGCGTTCGATGGAGCACCAAGTGTGACCGGCGATGACAACACGGGAAGTGAAAGCCTCTGTGATGGCGGAGTCTTCAGGCTGAGGTTCAGCCTCTTCGGTGAAATCCTCTGGCTCCAGAGGATCGTCTCGTTCGAATCTATCCCACGCAGGGGAACCCTCCAGGGGAGACTCGTACGATGGTGTCCTCTCGTCGATGAGAATGACGATGGCCATGACGGCCTCGGGGCGGGCGTTGACCAGTTCCCTGACCCTGTTGAACACGCTAGCTGCGGACTGGCTAAAAGCGCATTCAAGGATGAATGGCTGGCGGCGGAGTGATGGACCCTTCAGGGCAGATAAAACAAGCGAGAGGTCCGGAATGGCGGAAATTGAACGACCTTCGAGTTGTTGGTTGACAGAGGTGTAAACCCGAACGAGTCTCCGGGGTAACTCCATTTGTTGAAACCGAACGAGGAGTGGAAGAAATTCGGATGTTGGTACCTCGTGGACGGCGCTTGGCATTTGGAGAACGAAGAGCCTCTTATCGATCATATACGTCAGCCTAACTCAAGTTTTTTTTTAGCCGTGACGAATGAAGGTAAGATAACTTACTTGGGTATTCTCAACAACTTAGATGACCGCTGCTTAATCTTCAAGGCGAGAGTCGCGTACTCCTCCGGGGACACGTTAGAAAATTCCTGGTATGTTGAACGTCACTAAGCTACATATCTCGTCAAAGACTCCGGCTCACCTGAACTTCTTGATCGAAGTTCGTTTCAAGAGTATCCAATACTCTACAAACCAGAGCTGCTTGCGATCACTTAAAACAAAGTATTATAAAGATACGTCACTTTCACTTACGAGTGTATTTGTCCACTACAAGCATTTTGAGTGCATTTTGAGTACTATACAAACTTTGGGAAGTTTTAGCGTCCGGGATGACTGTGTCGTCATCCCGGACTAATACTCGCTGCTGAGCCCGATAATTCTGTGGAGGCGAGTCGGGCGGCACGAGAGCAGCTGCAGCAACGACACTGACAGTCGCTCTGGCTGGGTGATCCACATCAAACCCGCACGACCGAGGTTGAACCTTCTTCTGCGGCAACCAGCCTCGTTGTGTGGCTGCGCAAGATTCCCTCACAGGCGACAAGGATGAGATCCGCGCAGCTAGGGCGCGGGGAATCGAGCGGCTAGACCTAGAATTAGTGGTATTATTCACTATGACTGAGAGACCCTGGACACTATGAGATGAGTCAAATGGTTACTGAAAGAAGGGTACTGACCTCGGAGTTGGAGGGATATGTAAGACCTGCATAGTAGGAGCTCGAGACCGACATTCTGTGGGGACCGTCAGAGCACAGGTAAGCCGTTACGAAGACAAAGGGATCAATCTGTCGGACTCGAACGTCCGATATTCCACATAAGGTTTTGATCTGAGGGGCCTTATCAATCAGCTGGCAAGGAAGTGTTAGGGTCCACGGGGGACTCAACATTCGTCACTCCACGCAGTGGCTTGTGGCCGCTGCTCCCACGAACGTGCGAACCTGATGGTATAGACTGCTGCCAGGCTGCAGTTGCGCTGTCATCGCTACGACGCTACCAGTGCGGAGTTGATATAAGTAACGTTGATACTCACAGTAACCCACTCACTGTAAGGTCTTCGAGCATATGCGAGCAGTTATTCGTCTTACTGACTAGACGGTAGACTTATCCGGTCAGGCGAAGGTCCTACATTGTAGCTGCGATTCCCACCCTCCGATGACCTCTGCACCAGAAATTCTTGTTCCAGTTCGTGTTGACGGACGATTTAGAATAAGGGAGTTGATTGGTTCTGGCACATATGGTACGATTTTTTTCACTCTGCTGCTTCATCATAGTTTAAGTGTGACTTACCTAGTGAAAACCTACAGGGCGTGTGTACAGAGCGGTGAATATCTTTACGAACAAATCGTATGCCGTCAAACTCGAACTCGCCGTCGATGGAGGTTCTTCGGTGGAGCATGAGTATGAAGTTCTGAGGACTCTCGGCGGCGGCGAGGGCATCCCCCGCACACACTGGTTCGGACGAGAGGCCAACTACGATGGTCTAGTCCTCGATCTTCTCGGCCCTTCGTTGCACGAGCTCATGAACAAGCACAAGACGTTCCACATCCATACAGTTGCTCACATCGCCGACCAATTGGTATGTTCTCTAAAACTCACAGACGAAGATCTCATTGAGCATTTAGCAGATCTCTCGCCTTCAATATATACACAGCCATGGTTTTATTCATGGCGATATCAAGCCGCAAAACGTTTTGGTGGGCCTCGGTGATGTCGCTCGCACCGTCTTCATCGTCGATTTTGGCATCGCAAATCCATATCGCGAACTTACAACCGGCAACCACATCCCATTTCTCCGTGCCCGTCGCCTCACCGGTACCCCCGCTTTTGCCTCCATCAACGGCCACCTAGGAGCCCAGCTAGGATGTCGTGACGACGTCGAATCTCTGGCATACATCCTGGTCTACTTCTTGCGCGGCTCGCTCCCCTGGTTAGCCAGCAGCTGTGAGGTCTCGAAGCTGTCAATTCTGGAGCTCAAGAGGAAGATTCCCGTTGAACAGCTGTGCCGTGGACTACCTCGGGAGATTGCAACGTTTTTCACCTATACACGCACACTTTCATTCTCCGAGGAACCTGACTACGATTACTTACGATCGTTGCTCCAGCCTCTCCACACTCGACTATCGGATTCCCCGGAAATCGCGCATGATCTCAGTATTGATCCACAGACGGATTGTGCAAGACAAGTCTCGACTGCTGTATTTCCAGAACAAGCTCACGCTCAATCACCACTTCTTGATACAACTCCAGCTCCAACTCTTCGCGAGACTGCGCAAGCACCAACGACCGCACATTTGCGCCGTCGCAAACGGTCTGCTGCAGCTGCTGGAATTGTGCAGACTCCGCGGAAGGTGCTATCATCACGAATGTAAGTCCATACCTTCTGCAGCTTCTGCATGTCTAAACACATTTTTAGTCTACGCTCAGCTCATAAGTCTCGCGAGGCTCGCCGTCCGGTGCCGGGGATACCCGTTGTCTAGGTCGTCACCGCTGTTCTCGGTCACCGGTCACTGCGGTGCGGTCCGTCGCACATTTTTTCATTCACTTTTTGTGTACTTGGTGTTGTATTTTGTTGTACGTTGCACTCTGTAGCTAGTATACGGTATACCATTGAACCTTCCGCGGATTTCTCTCCATGCAGCGTGATGCTGCGCCACTGGTCACGAACCGGTCACATCGGCTGACTGGACTGGACCGAGCCAGGGGAACAGTCTTGGATGCCGTAAGCTGCCGGATGTGGGACCGAGCTAATCCGAGCCGCAGCCGGTTCGTGATTAGCCGAGCCGCGGCAACACTATGCTCGGATGACGCCACTATCATCAGTTTGACCAAAGTTTGACCCCGATTGCTATTGAACCGGTCAGGATGAGACACGACGAAACAACCTCCCGGGCATCTCCCGAGCGCCCTGCGCCTGTCCTTGTCACAGGAGCCGCTTGGCTTCTCATTATAAAGGTCTGTTCAACGTCTGTGGGTGGATATCTCACCCACAATCTTTTCCACTCCTTCACAATATGATGACCATATTTGCAGTCTCTGGCAGCCTGGTTGCTCTGGCCATTGCAACACCTGTACCAAACTGGAGGGCGGGTGGCATGGTCATACCGCTCTCCAGACACTCTTCCTATATGGACTCCAACAAAGGTGTTGATCTCGACACAATGATATCTCATGGTATATCAGTCAGGGAGTGCGTGGAATGAACTGTTGCATCTCGTCTGCTCAGGCCTTTTTAGGAAGATCCTTAGTGGCCTAGACAATTACGAGAGGAACACGGGGACGATGCATCCTCTCGCTGTCAAACGGAGCGACTCCGAACTTGGAACGCGTGGCGCTGGCGTCCCGCTGACATCTTATCGAAATAACATGCAATGGATGGGAGAGATTTCGATTGGCACTCCTCCCAAGACCTTGAAGGGTAAATTATCCTTGTATTATTCTGATATATGTTTACGCTCATCCACGTCACAGTCCCAATGGACACTGGTTCAGCGTACGTGCTTTCTTGTATTTCATACAGTTGCCTTTGTTCAAGTCAACGCAGCGATATGTGGGTGCTGCAAACTGGTTGTGCTGGGATTTCAAGTTCCGGGGATCGTGACCTCTGGGATCCCAAATCATCCGAATCTGCCATTCAGAACACACAGGATTCATTTCTGTCCAAATATTCAGATGGCGGCGTCGTCAAAGGTGATCAATATACAGATAATGTAACCATCGCTGGATTCACTGTATGTTTTATATCACTTATCGCTTATGAGCATGACCACATCAAATTCTGACGCCAAGCCAGGCAGACCCTCAGACCTTTGGTTCTGTAACATCGTACAGTTCTCCGTTCAGAGCCGACTACCCTGCAGACGGTTTATTAGGATTGGCCTTCCCTTCCGTCTCCAAATTAGGTGCTGATCCACTGTTTGTATCGCTTGTCAAACAAAATAAGGTAAACAATCCGACATTCTCATTTAAATTCTCTTCTTCTGGAGGCGAGATGTACGTCGGTGGAGAAAAGAGTATGCTATACAAAGGTGACATTGTGTATACACCCGTTACAGCCCCTGTGAGTCAAAATGGTAGATGAGAGCGGATATTGCTGACATTGGAATTTGCCTAGGCATTGTGGCAGGTGTCGATGGAGGGTGTTAGTGTTAATGGCAACAAAGTCCTTGAAAATTTACATGTTATTTTCGACACTGGTGCAAGCTTCATCTTCGGAGATTGGGAACGGATTGCAGAAATGTACAAACACGTTAACGGTGCCCGAGTCCAGGAACGTAGAGGCTTTGGTTTCTATTACAGTGAGTTCCGATTGTGTTCAGTACCTTGTTTTTACCGACAGCCTGCAGTACCGTGCGACTCTTTCCCAACAGTGGGCTTTACCTTCGGTGGCAGGACGTTTCCGATCCCTCCCGAAGTTCTCAAACTTAGACAAATTGAAGGTTCTCCCGATTGTATCAGTGCCATTGCTGCACAGCGTTCGCGTACCGGTGAGATTTCAAAGCTTATTGCTTCCTCAACCCCCTTTTGCGGCGCTCAACGGATTATATGACCCAGAGTATTGGAACATCGGGTTGACTTTCCTGCAAAACGTATACAGCGTGTTCAATTACGGTACTCTGCAGGTCGGGTTTGCGGAACTCACTTGAATTATTGTGAATGTTCCTGGTACACTGTATTTTTAAGAATCTGGTCTATTTATTTAATGATGAGCGGAGGGCTATGTCGCATTTATCACCTTGCTTGACAAGTTTATACCGCACACATAAATCGTGGGAACGTTTACCCCTGTCTTACCGGTGTTTGCCGAAAAGTGTGCACTGCCTCGTTGAGCCGTCGTAGACGCGTCCACGCAAGACGTGCTCATAATCATCGGAGTGGATGCATTCGAGCCCTCACGTCCTCGCTACGCTCTTTCAAAGTACGGCGTTCTTCGCCTTGGTAACACCCGTGGGCACGCCGAGCTCGGTTCGATCACCTTCCGACTGCTCGGTTCGTTCCCGTTCTTCATTTCGTTGTTCCCTCGCCCCTCTATCAAAGGCACAGGTCGCGCGTTTTACACGTTTAACGCAAGTTCAACCGAGATCGATATGGTTGAATACAACATACGCGGCAATGGTGGTGTTGGTAGCGACCCCGAGGACCACAGAGATCATGACGACCCCGGACTTGGCAGGACAGTGATCAAGGATTACCCTTCTATCATGCGTTTTCCGACCTCACGCAAGGTCATGGACTATGATCCGTATTCGGGGCGGATATGCCTCCGATCGAATCCCGTGGCAAAGTATAGGGTGATTGAGGTGTTTGACTTTGACCGTGCAAATGTATCCACAGAGACAGACGAGAGGCGAGACCGATAAAGAATGTCCTGGCATCGGGAGGTTAGAAAGGTGATGGAATTATAGAACTGCACACTAAGTGTAAGGCGTGCATTCTATTCTAAAGAATACAATGTCCCACTATTTTCCCGAAAATCATGAGGTAGCAAACATCACTGCCGTTGTCAGCGTGCGCCCGTTTGAACCCAATGTATTCAATTTGAGTGATGATCAGTCAAAAGGTTTGTCATGCAAAACTTTATTTTCACGGACCTCGCTGGAAAAACAAAATTAACAATAGCCAGCTCAGCCCCGGCTATTTGAGGGCCGGGAGAGGCGCTCGCAACAACGATGGTGTTGGCGGTGTCATGGACTCCCGCCTGGGCATTTTAAGCTCGACAGCCCGGCTCGTCCGTACCACAAACCTCTCAGCGAGTCGCAC
>JBBPPS010000193.1:0-12286 GCA_038092175.1 Boletus coffeatus
TACATCGCCCTCTGGTGGAAACGAATATCAGTACAGCGGAGTCGTTTAGATAATAAGCACACTTTGACGCGCGTCCCTAGCACGGAGGGCCATAAGCATGTCGTAAACATCCGGTTCATCAATCTTCATACGACGGATTTTGCGCTCGAAGACTCGGAGTACCTGTGGAAAGGATACATCAATAACGCCAGGGTCTCACACCAGTAGCTTACTCACATCGTTGTGGTAGGGTAAGGGAAGGATGTCATTAAAGATTACGCAGCGTGATTGCCTTGTCTCCAGCGGTCGCAATGACATAGCTTGGCGAGATGGCCATGCAGTAAATTTCATGGGAGTGGTGGATGACGGTCCCGATTTGTTGATGTGTCGTAGTGTCCCAGCGTGAGACCGACGAATTAGCGGAGGCTGCGATGACTGTGTCGTTGCATGCCAGTGCGATACAGCGGGGATAGTCGTCGCTGTGGATGCGTCATTGTTCAGCGCTCAGCATGCACTCTCGACGGCGTCGACGCAACCCACCCAAAATCGTTGGCGTGAAGAAGCTTCCCACAGTAAGTTTGTTATTTGTCAAAGTGCAACGGCATAATTTAATATCTCACTCATTTGGTTTAAACCTGCTGATTAGTAAGCACCCGCCCCTTGCCGCGTACCCGAGCGGGACTCAATGGCGCCGCAAGTTTCTGTGCAACCCTCCGACGCCCTCCTTTCGCCATGGGCAATTGCGTGTCTGCCCAGGAAAGGACCGAAAAGGCGAGATCAGATGCCATCGACCGCCAACTCGAGGAGGACTCCAGGAAGCTCAGAAAGGAATCCAAGGTACTCCTCCTAGGTCAGTCCATCCTCCCATCTCTCCCAGCGTCTCTTTCCCACTGCCCCCTCCTTCCCCTTTGTGCCTTCTCTCTTTCGCTCGCGCTCACCCATCATCCCCCTTTCAGGTTCCGGCGAGTCCGGCAAGTCCACCATCGTTAAGCAGATGAAGATCATACACCAGAACGGCTTTACGGACGAGGAATTGATGACTTACCGACCAACGATATACCGCAACACTCTCGACAGCGCACAAGCCATCGTTCTCGCCATGCGCAAGATTGGTTACGACTGCGTCGATCCAGCAAACCGCGTATGTCCCCTCCCGCCCCTCCCTATTGCCCTCGTAGTGTCTCACCCTTCCGCCACACTCGCAGGCGAATGCAGATCGCATTTTCGACTATCGAATTGACCCTTCTCCTTCATTCGTGTTCTCTTCCGAAATCGCGCAAGCCATTCACCAGCTATGGAAAGACCCCATCATCCCCAAGCTCATGGACCACACAAGCGAATTTTACCTCATGGATAACGCAGTTTAGTCAGTACAAAGTCATTCTCCTATCATTCACCTTTCTCACCTTTCTCGCCTCAGCTTCTTCACCGACGTTTTGAGAATAGGCTCTCCGACTTACCGCCCAACCGAAAGTGACGTCTTGCGAGCTCGTCTAAAAACAACGGGCATCACCGAAACGAGGTTCACAATGGGCCAACTACAGTGCGCTTTGCATGTTTTCACCCTCCATGTCACTCAACCCGTATAGGATTCACATGTTTGACGTCGGGGGGCAACGCTCCGAAAGAAAAAAGTGGATCCACTGCTTTGAAAGTGTCACGAGCATCATTTTCTGCACCGCCCTGAGCGAGTACGACCAGGTATTGCTAGAAGAGAAGAACCAGGCAAGTATTCGCCCACGCGTCATTCTCGATCAAAGCCTTAGCCGCTTCTCTTTAGAATCGAATGGTCGAATCGTTGATACTTTTCGAGTCCGTAATCAACTCGCGGTGGTTCCTCAGAACATCCATAATCTTGTTCCTCAACAAGATCGACGTATTCAAGACCAAGCTACCCAAGGTACGCTACCGGACGGAACTAGTCGCCTCTCCTTCCCTCACTCCCCTTAGGTTCCGCTAGAAAGATATTTCCCAGAGTATTCAGGCGGTGCGGACATAAATAAAGCAGCCAAGTATATTCTCTGGAGATTTATGCAAACAAATCGGGCACGACTATCCGTTTATCCACAGTGCGTTTCAAAGATTCGTAGTGTCGTCTCCCGGCTCACCCGCATCGTTTTACTCCCACCAGTCTCACGCAAGCAACGGACACCACAAACATTCGTTTAGTATTCGCGGCGGTAAAGGAAACCATACTGCAGAACACACTAAAGGACTCGGGCATTCTCTAGTATGAAATGTTAAGCTTTTTTTCCTCTTCTGCTTCATCATTCCGTCGTGCTACAAGTCGTGTTCGCTAGCTATATATCTGGTATAGGGCTATTTTGGTTGTTTGCGCGTTGTCATCCTGATTTCCTTCTATTTCTTTCTGACATGACTACGTATCTCTCTCTCCCTTCCGGTTCCTCCGGGATGACAGCTCGCTTGCATCTGCTGTGGATATATTTCTTGCCTATTTCTTATTCATATTTTCTTCATTCCTTCTCCGTTTCTCCCTCATCTCTCACTCGCTCTCTATCCCACTGGCATGATCACTTGTCCCTATATACATAACACTAGAAGGACGGCCGCACTTCGTCGGCAATTACCTTGTTTATCCTACTAGTTCGGCCTAAGTTATGTAAATTGCTTGCTAATTTTCCTCAGCGCCCGAAATACAAGAGTGATCCGGCGCCTTACGAGCTTCACTCCGAGCAACTGTTACCGTTTGGAAACATACCGTTCAACGGGTTCCATCTCCGCGACTGCCTCTCAACAACTCCGTTGTTACTTCGTGACCAAGTGCCATCTCCCTACTCAGCCTCCCCCATCGTCCTGTACTGATGGACGAACCGATATCCGAACTAGATGGCACGGCCGCACTTCGTCGGCAAATACCTTGTTTACAATGTTTTGTTCACTTTCTTGAAGTTTCGCGTCCGTAGTCAATCATGTAGTTTACTTACTGAAATACAACCACTGCTACTACTGTAGTAGACGGCCCCTCAGGCTATTCCCAGTAGATCCTGCCGCTCAAGCTTCATTGAATGAACGGGTCGTCAACGGGGCTCGCATTGGGCAGCAACACTTCAGTTTAATTGGCTCGATCAAGGATAAAAAGGACAAGACTGTAGTTAAGACACTGCGACTACCATAAATAAAAGTGTCAACGTCGTTGAAACGTTACTACTGCCACGCCGGCGATGAAAATATACATGTACAAATCCTTCGAGTCAGCATACTCACCACTGGTGGCCCCAGGTTGTTCCGCAGGCTGTATCTTGATCAACAGATCTGAAAACGCCTCGTGCGTGTACGCATACGCTGACGAGCCTTCCACTGCCCCGCAGATTGTCCATGTACAGACTGATCACCAAGCACGTAAATTCACGCACGAACTGCACGTGTTGGTTGTCCCGCGGGTCCGCACCCGAAACGAATCATCGTATTGCTTTACGATTCTCAGCGGATGTTCATTACCTAGAAAATAAAATTACAATCAAAAAAGGCACGCCGGTTAGGTCAGGAGCGGAACGGAGGCAAGACAGAAAACAAAAACCACACCTTTGGCCACCATCCTCTGCGTCTCGTTCCGATACTCGGTGACGAGCCACTCAATTTCCTGATGATGCTCTACCAAACCCAACGTCCGCCCAATATGACCCGCTCTTGAAGTCCTTGTCCATGTTCGAAAGTCCAACCACAGCAGGTTCCATACTTCCCTGAAGTTCCGGTGTGATTATCTGCAGATCAATGTTAACCGCGAGCCAGAACCCGTCCCACGGAGCTGGATGATCTCGAACAGACGTCCGTTCATGGATATGTCTCGTCGGTTGACGTCGTACAGCTATGTCAAAGATCAGTCAGGTGTCGAACATCTTGCGGAATGCGGTTGATTCAGACTGCAGCTTTTGACCCTCTGTGCATAATTCCCAACCTTGTCCGAGCACGTCTTCAACACGTTTCATGAAGGTCAGGAGTTGATCGATTTGTTGAAGCCCGTATCTGATCGGACATGTCATTGTGATATTCAAACTGGAAACGACGGCACCAGCCAGCACGGTTCAAGAGAAGTGAACGGACTGTGTGCCTTCTTGTGTAGACGATTGATGTATTTCCTTGACAGAGTCAATGAGTAGCGGTGATCGGAATCGAGTTCAAGGTACTAAGAAAAGACGACGACTACCTTTTCTCGAATCCGTGCGAGTTCCTACGCCTAGGAAGATGAAAGATTGGCAAAATTGTTCAAGTCGACATCGAGGTGAAGAGTCGAGTCGGAGGACAGTCATAGTGTTATGTAAGTAATTGGTAAATTTGTTGAGTGACGGTGATCGCTCTGAGATTGAAGTTTGAGTTTCCGCAAAATGCCGAAGCGTGACCGGTGACCGATACACAAAAAATATAATTAGGCGGATTACCTTGTTCTCAGCCTGTAACAGCGTACCGAGGGTCATAACTTGTGGTGTTGAAGCAGCGGAAAAGATTTATTGGATTGTGGGCATTACCCGTGATCTCAGGCTACGTCTGTTAGTACAAGGAACGTTGCGAACGCGAACTCACGGAGCATCTCTTCGCCCACATCACATTCGTTTCGTCTCTAGTTTCCTCGGGCTCGAGATCTTCCCTAAACATCTATCTGCTGCAAGAGTAAGGGACGATGCTTCAGTAATACTCACCCTACAGGTCATCGGGAGTGAATATTGAAGCTGCACCACAATAGACTGATCGCGCACATCAAATCAAATGTCTATGTGACCATCAGATTCCGGGAGTATGGTATATACTCACGAGGACGACAGCGGATCCGATTTGAAGGTAGGACCCATCGTGATCGATCACTCGCTTGAGTATCGTTCCATAAAAGAAAGCGGATACCCTCGGACATGAGAACGTGTGTCGTGCATGCCAACGTCATCTAACGTCTCGTCATGCTACACTACACCGTCCGCGTTCTCCCGGTTTTGTACGCATGACTGCCACAAAGTCACCTCCCCAATGCTATTCATCCACAGAGGTTTACAAGAAGCCCCCGCCAGCATTTGGCCACGACGCGCTTGCGCTCTTTGGCTTCGATCCCAACTACATGAACCTCAACAATGGTATGTCCCCAACTCTCCTATAGAATCCATTGTGAAGCTCTTCTTAGGCTCCTGCGGCTCGCTGCTACTTCCTGTCCGTGCCTTCTGCGATGCACTGACCGACGAAATCGAGTCCAATCCTGACAAGTTCATAAGAATCACCTGCATTCATCACTGGAACCGTGCTCGAGAACGGATCTCCAAGCGCATAGGAGCACAAGCAACGTTCTCTTCCTC
This sequence comes from Boletus coffeatus, assembly GCA_038092175.1. Taxonomy (NCBI): domain Eukaryota; kingdom Fungi; phylum Basidiomycota; class Agaricomycetes; order Boletales; family Boletaceae; genus Boletus; species Boletus coffeatus. Next base: position 5,274 of record JBBPPS010000193.1, read on the forward strand.
TCAAACAGGCACGCGAACGCGAGAACGCTGCCTACATGCGAACCCTGACACCCGAGGATATCAAGCGAGAGAACGCCTACCGGACCGCACAACGGAAGGCCGGTCGGTCTCGGAAGAGCAATCTTAAAGATCCCAATGCTCCGAAGAAGCCATTGAGCGCGTACTTTATGTTCCTGCAGCGCATTCGCTCGGATCCCATGCTGGTGAGGGGGATCTTTGGCGATGAGCAAGAGACCACCAAGCAGAGCGTCTTGGCTGCTGCAAAGTGGTGATCGATGACTGACGACGAACGCAAGGTTAGTTGATCTTGACTGTCGCGATAACGGATACTGATCGCTGTCTTATAGCCCTTCCTAGCTTAAGCGGAGCAAGAGAAACTCGAATACAGACGAGTGTGTCCTCGTCAACAATGTCTTACACGGTCTTGCGACCATCCTGCGCAATTTTGTATAAACAAGGGGGACATTTTTCTCGGTGGTGTCCGTTGACTCTGCACTATCACCTCCGATCACCTGACTTTTTTTCTGCCCAGCGACGACCACAGAAGGTTCCGTGACACAAGCGCTCGAGTACTCGCCAAGAACAAGAGCAAAAATGACATTATTGGGATTGCGACATACAACGTGACCCCTGATCGGGTGGGTACACGCGTTTCTCCGTGGTGTCGAATGATCGAACAAAGTCGCTAGGTTGCACCGTACTTTTCCAAAGTAGAGTGTTTCTGCTTCGAAGAGCAGAAGCTTCTCGCGGGCGAAGAAATCGACATGCCTCTTCTCTTTTTCATAGACAAGGACATGCTCGACGATCCTTCGTGTCGGAACATTGACGACGTCGTATTGAGCTACACATTCTTCAGGTACCCTTTCGCAGTGTCTGATACATAGTTTTTCCCCTGACCTCGTATTTCCAGAGCGCGTCGAAATGCTCAGGGACACCTCGAACCCGACGCGGCCGACGACGTGGTACAAAGATCGCTTGGATTCGACCGCTACGAAAATGCACCGCGTACGGAAGTGCGGAGTGAGTAGAGTATGTAGTTGAAACGTAGTACATACCAATTGTGGGTTGCCGTGATGCTGAGGCTTGGTCGCGCAGGCGACGGTCATTCGTTGGAACCGGACGGAGCGCTGATGAATTAAGCGGATATAAGTTGTGGTGGTGAGAATTGGCCGACGTCGCCAACGCCCTGAGCGACGATCTCTACGATTCACCACCCATGACCTCGTCGCCGCCCATCTCGTCCTCGAGCCCGCTGTGGGACAGTCGCAACCGCGGATTCATATCACCCGCAGAGCTACAACAGCTCAAACAGGGCAGTCCGCTGGGCAGAACCAGCGGCGCTGAGGTGCACGACTTTCCAGCACGACCCTTAACGACACGCCCGCGCTATTGTACACTAACCCAAACGATCCAAACACTGGACAGCAGCAGCCACGACCCATGCATCAGCCATCACAGTCTCATGCTCGTACTTCTTCCTTCTTCTCCTTTCGCTCAAAAACACACCTCGAAGACGCTTCCCCACCCCAAAGTAACACTGACTTTGGCGGACCTGCACCCCAGATGGGACAATCAAAGTCCCTCGGTCCTACCAGATCATTCACTGACCAGCAGTCCGAGGACCAACAGCAACAGCCTACAAGTACCGGAGGACAACCCGCTCCGCCACTTCACCCTGAAATTCGCTCCGTCGTCCAGCTGACCCTTGCCCATGCCCGCAAAGTGTACTTTTCCGGACCTCTCATGAAGCGTCTCGAGAGGCAGTCAGATGGCCAACGACCCCACAAGGACGACGGCTGGGCGCAGGTCTGGGCGCAGCTTGGTGGGACCACACTCAGCACATGGGACATGCGCGAGGTAGAGGAGACAAACAAGCAAGGCAAGGAAGTCCCCCCGACTTATTTCAACACCACGGATGCCGTGCGTACATTCCTTTCGACCGTACGCTCAAGTTTTGACCATCACGTCCATAGTTTGTCCAAGTTCTCGGATCGATCACCGTTCCTGCCACAGACGACCAGCCTCCCAAAAAGTTCACGAACGTGCTTACCCTCAATACGGCCGGCTCGAATCTTTTATTGTTCAGCTGTCCATCGACCCCGGCTCTGATATCGTGGGCGACCGCGCTTCGACTTTCTGCTTGGGAAAAGTCGCGACTCGAGGAGATATACACGGCCCATCTAATACGAATAACCTTGCCTGGCGGTACGTATACTTTGTCCGCTCTTACACAACATTTCCCTGACGAGACCGTATCTGTAGGCAAAGACGCGCAGTCCACCTTACAGCGCGGTCGCATGGAAGGCTGGGTGCGCATCCGCGTCGCCGGGCAGACTGACTGGAAACGCATGTGGATGGTAGTATCTGCCGCATCACCACCCGAGGCCCCTGGTCCATCAAATGGTGACGGTGCACATCCCAGCCCGTCAAACGCTAGCCGCAAGAATCGCATGTCCAGTCTCTTTTCGCGCGACCAGACTGAGGATCTGCCACCCCGTCCTTTACTGTCGCTATATGCATCATCAAAACTCAAAGACAAGAAGAAAGCCTTGCTCACGCTCAGAAACGTGACTCAGGCGTTCGCAGTGTATCCGGAGCATCCGGAACTCATCAACCGCAGTACACTGATGAAGCTAGAAGGTTTGCTTGGCGACGAAGAGACAGCAGGGGACGGGAAGGTTGGTTACTCATCATGCCTGAGCTCGAGGCTGGGAACACACAAGCATCAGAGATGTTGAAGTGGCTTGTCGGTACGTGTTCTCCGTTCGTACTCAGTCGCGCGTTAACTCGGGCTTCAGCTATTCATGATGCCTTTGAACTTTACGGAAGACCTAAATCGTATACGTGGGACCCTCGCGATCCAGTATCAATGATGTTCGCCTATCCCGTTGGGCCTACGCGAGATGTGAGAATACATATAGTCGTTTTAGTTTCCATCTAACATGGACCGAAGCTTCTCTTCTTGGACAGAGAGCTCGCCGAAACGATGGATCCAAGGGATGACCGTACATCAACTGTCCGCTCTCGTTTGTTGAACGTGTTGCATGAACGAATGCCCCAAATAGATCCACAGGCGAGACCCGGTGCTCCCCCTACCCTCCCCGCTCTATCCTTGGGGAAAGAAAGCCCTCAGCAGCACCCTCTGCCCCCTCCCCCAGCTGGCCAGGCGTCAGAACAATTCCTACACCTACCCTCTATTGACTTTGACGGCACCTCCCCGCAAGCTCAAGCTCAATCTCGTCTGGCAGATTCAACTATTGGTCGTACACTGACGCCCATTACGGAGCTACACAGTGCTTCTGAGAACGTGGGTGACATGGCACGCACACCCGACCTTTCGCTCGATCAAACCCATGGATCTCAACAAAATGAATCGGAAGAGGTTGAGCCCTTGGCGAGCTATGCAGCCGCCGCTGCTTCTATCTCCATCATACACGGGAGTGGAGAGGCTGGTTCCATATTCGGCCGTTCCGCACCATCAAGTCCTCCTCTCGCCAGCGGAACGTCCCGCAAGCTCAGCGGGGACTCGTTTGGAAGGGGCGCTGGTTCCCGTCCCGACTCCAAACTGTCGCCAAGCGCGGATAATACTGCGACAAAGTCACAGGAGAGCACCAGCGGAGGCGTTGCAGAAGTCATGGGTGTGAGGCTCCCCTTTTCCCCATTGACTTCGCCCGAATCGCGGACATTCCGCCCTACCCCACATTGTCGACGTTCAATCTTCAATTCCCAACGACTCGTGCGAAAATCATTCAGGATTTCGAAAAGCACATTCGAGTCAGGGAGCTAACAAAAATGGGTGACGCAACCGGAAGAAGAAAGATAATCGCAATCATCGATAGCATCGCTGCCCATCCGGGCGTTTTGCTTCCGTGGAAAGAGATGGTGGCAACTTGCAGGGAGGCAGGCGTCATCAGCGTCGTGGACGGTGCCCATTCGATCGGCCAAGAACTGGATATCAACCTGTCTGAAGTACAACCTGACTTTTGAGTTTCTGTATGCTCTCCGCTGCCCTTCTTGGTATCGTGACAGGACTTTCCCAACAGAATGCTCACAAGTGGTTCTTTTCGAAGAGGGGCAGTGCCATTCTTTATGTCCCTAGAAGGTTTGATCTGTTTCCTATGCTTTCTGATCGCTGACTCGGAGGAAATAAGGAACCAACATCTTATCAAGTCCCCGATTCCTACGCCGGTCACCTATAACTCTCCACACGACGATGATTACAAAGGCCCACAGGTCTTTGTCAAGATGTTCGAATGTGCGTGTGATCAGTGATTGAATCAGTTCTTCACTAGTCATCTGGTTTTAGATAACGGAACGATTGACTACGTCCCACTGCTGAGCATAAACGCAGGTTCGTTGGCACGTTTCCTAGGAACTTGTTCCTGACGTTCGCGCAGCACTCGACTTTAGAGAATGGTTGGGCGGGGAACACAAGATCAACGGGTATACCCACGCCCTCGCAGTCGCCAACGCCTGGCAGAACATCTCGGTACACGCGTTCTGGATCCAGACGGCGAGTTTACATTGAACATGGTTGTGGTAGACAACTACTTCTCATCCTCCGGTGCTCATCTAGATATAGGTCAACGTGGAATTACCCATCCCTGGCGAAATCGAGTCAAGCGACGAGGTCAACCAGCTCTTTCTCAACGTTTTGATGGTCGACTGGCAGACGTTTGTGCCTGCATTTAAACACAATGGAAAGTGGTGGGCTACTAGATGCAGCGCCCAGATTTGGAACGAGGTTTGTAGTGAACACCTACCCACCTCGTTGTCGTTCATCATATCGTAGATATCGGACTTTGGCGTGATCGCAAACGCCCTGAAGGACGCTTGCGCCAAAGTGAAGGAGTTGGCAGCACAGCAGAGCAACTAATGGAGTCGACATTTCTCATTGTCACTGTTTGCCATACAGTAAAAGTGTAGTTATAGGCTGAGACATCGTTTGGTGCTAACATCCTTGCGGGCACACACTCGAATCTCGGAGACATTATGGTCGTAATCCGACCCGGCGTTGCGTCACCTTCGGGGTTTGACCGAAACGGGGATCTTGGATGCATCCACCACGGGCATGAATGAGTACGTTCTCTGGTTTGATACTATCTTGGTGCGCAATACTACCAAACTTGAACGTCGGGAATCCGGGGGCGGTCTATGAGCTTGAGGAATCCAATACTTGCGGTCAAATAAATCAGACTTGTAAGAGATATGTTAAACATGTGACAATAGTAGTTCGAAAACTTTCTTTCCATATTACTTTACTTCGCTCTACCGTGACCCCAATGCCCCGTTGCCCAAGTTGTAGCAAAATATTGCCGTCGGATGCCGCTATTCTACGACATATGAATCAGCCGTCTTCTCGCTGCCATGGCTGGGTAGATCAGTTGGTTCAAATTAGTGAATCCGTTCAAGTTGATCAGGTAGCCAGTAGGCCAAAAAAAGGTCCGACTCGGGTGGCCTCGCCGGACCCTCCGACAGGGTACGAAGACTGGAACCCGCCCAGTCCAAATGATTCGGCACATGACGCAATGGATGTCGATCGTTCCTCTGAGCAATGCTTCGTGGAGGAATATCCAGGAGCTGCTACCATTCACGGGCGGGAGAGGAAGTCATTCCTTCAGCATTTCGATCAGGACCAATTTGCGGAAGAACGACGTTCTAACCTTTATTATCCCTTTGCATTTCGGGCTGACTGGGAAGTTGGACTTTGGCTGACGCGATCTGGCCTAAGTATGGCAGCCATTGACAGCCTTCTTTCTCTCGAGCTGGTAAGTCGTATACTTTTTTATGTCTACGATGTCTTCTCATGGCACTCAGATACGAACACTTCCTATCTCATTTCGAACAGCACGACAGTTGCGTAGCATCGTAGAGCTACTTCCCAGCGGACCCGAATGGCGGTGTCGAGTTCTACATACTAAGCCCACCAAGACTCCAGTGAGACTGTTCTATCGTGACCCCCTTCAATGCCTGGAAGCTATCTTCAACCATCCTCTATTTCACGACAAGATGGATTTTACTCCCCGCCGTGTCTATCGAACAGCCGAGCGCCTTGTGCGTGTGTACAGTGAATGGATGACGGGAGACGTCGCGTGGCGTATGCAGGTAAGTCAACGTTATCGCATCTTTAGCATTTGAATGTCTAACCGAGTGTTTTATTAGGACAAACTGCCTGAGGGTGCGACACTCCTGGGTGTTATTCTATCATCCGACAAGACGAATATCTCTGCTCTTGTCGGCGATCGCTGCGCCCACCCGCTCCTTATTGGACTTGCGAATATCCATATGTCGACGCGTCTCAAGCTATCGTCCGACGCGTTTCTCCTGGCGGCGCTCCTTCCTATCCCTAAGTTCCTCCACAAGTCTAGACGTATTCGAAGCCTCCTTGCTGACAGGCTCATACATGATTCCCTTGACATCATTTTGGAACCACTGAAGATTGCTGCCCGTATAGGCGTTATGATGAACGACCCCCTCGGCAACCTACGACGTTGCCATACGCCCCTCGCCTCGTATATCGTCGACACCCCCAAAGCATGGATGCTTGCTGCCGTTGGAGCAAGGGCGTCCCCTGTTACGACGGCAACATACAAGCAATTCGGTGACCCGAAACGACACCCTCCGCGTACAAAGCAGCACACCTTGAAACAGCTCCAGGAAATCACAGTTGATCCCGACAGTCTGGAACAGTATCTCAAAGCTGCGCAGGAATATCGCTTAAATGGTGTTTCTCTCCCCTTCTTCCGTGACTGGAAAATGTCCGATCCCTCGAATTTCCTCACCCCGGAGCCTCTTCATGAATGGCACAAGAGGTTTTGGGATCACGAGGTCAAATGGGTCATCAACATCATGGGCGCGCAAGAGTTGGACTTTCGTTTCGCAATCCTCCAGCCGTCCATTGGCTTCCGACATTTTCGCGAGGGGATTTCTTACCTTCAAAAGGTTACCGGGAGAATGCAGAGGGATGTCCAGAGGTATATTATTGCTATATGTGCCGGTGCTACACCCTCCGG